>OX101793.1:31468104-31736676 GCA_944452715.1 Ophion slaviceki | reverse complement strand
AATGTCATTTTTCCTCGAAAAATCGATTGCAATGACCGAAGAGCAATAACAAAAAAGCTCGGTCAAGTCTTGGCCAATATGATATATTTTTAATTAAAAAAAAAACTTTTTTTGTTTTAGATCAACCGAGTGGCCAAAATCAAGTACACCGTTGAGTACACACTTTGAAGTATACCTTTGAATTACGTTCAAAGATCCTTCACGAGATTGTTTATAACTTTTCTGATTATTAATATGTTTTATGAAACTTGGTACACAATTTTGTTAATGTACATACAAATAAATGGCTCAAAGATTTTTCAATCATCTCTCTTGTTCCTTCAAAATGAATTTCTTTAGATAACCCTGATTTTCGGGTCGTCACAAGTAGCCTGACCCCTCAAATGTAAATCGATATATTTGAATATTTCTTAATTCAAAATGTTTCGAAATATTCAAATCCGGCTAAATTGACTGAAAATTGATGGTGTTGACGTTTGCATAGTTGGATCGCAACGAAAATTAATTCTTTCCAATCCATCGATTTTTTTTTGGCTGTGTAATCCCAATTGTTCTTACGTACTCTTATTGAATTTTTACAACCTCAATTTTCAAAAAAGAAGGCTCTGCATGAGCATAAAAAGAATTAAATAAAAAATGAACAAAAAAATCGTTGCATTCCAACGATGCAAACTCAAGGTCATGAAAATCGGCGGGTCAAATTTCGCGGGCCGATGGTCGCTCAGGTGGGTCGCGTGCGGAGCGGGCGATACGAATGACGAAGTCTTGATCACGACTGTACCGTGGCTTTCTAGTAACCCTGCGACTCCGGGAAGAACTCTTTCCCTCCTTGTGGCGCGCAGCTTGTCTTTTTATCATTTCTCGTCCCACAGACTCGTCCATCCAATGCAACGGGGGGGGGAAGAGGAGACGAAAGGGTGAATCGGAAATGCGTTGCATTGCTAACGCTTTTCTCACTGTTCACACACGCGAAGGCGTCACGGCCGAACAGCTTCGATATATGAAAAGAGGCTTAATAATGAAACCATTTTTTTCACCCTTTACAACTATTTCGCGGTTCTATCGGATGGGATTTTTTCGCCGATTATGAGTATCAGCGGATTTTCGCAGGAAGCTTAAAATTATAGAGTGAACGCGAAAACCTGTTCGGCAGGGACTTATCGACTTATTTTCACTGGGGAAAAAAAATCTGACGCTTCTCCCATGAATGTTGTAATCCTGGAAAGCTTCACTCTGTTCGACGCAAGCTTTGCAGGTTGGGTGCGCGGAAAATAAATGTAAAAAAAGTAATTTACAGAGTTCCTTCGTACGCCCTTTCGGGCTTGTACGATTCCAGCCCTTTCGCTTTCGCACGCTAGTCGGCGCGCTAATCAGTGCGCGGCCGAACGGTCACCCATCCAATTATTGGCTGACGGTGCTTGGCACGAGAGATCGACGTGACCGCATGCCGCGGAGAAGTATTACTCTCGGGAATATATACACGGAGAAAACGGGAGCCTCGAAGTTTAGAATTAATACTATGCTTTTAAAAAAAATATCATTAAATATCAAAAAGTATTGAATGGAAGATAAAAATTGTAATGATGGTATAGTAATAATGAAGAAATTTAAATTTCAACCTACGATATGGCACGTAAACTGATACAAATAATACACTCTATTCGGCATATTGTGATTTTTTGTAGTATTCAAAATATATTTTGCCCACGTGAATGGAACAATTAGTTTCCAGTATTCTACAAAAGTACGGTATAAAGAGTCACATTTTACTAATAACTTCGTAATATTTTTCGCTATACGCCGAACATTTATGCTATGCGTATAGTGAAATCCATATGAAAATATAACTCGCGCCTATGCGAGAATAGTTTCAAATGTAATATGCACGCATTATTTTTACTATACAGCATATAGGACTCGCGCCTATGCGAGAATACTTTCAAATGTAATATGCACGTATCATTTTTACTATACGGTGTGAGAATCATTTTTTACACTTCTATAACAACAAGTCTTAGAATTCCGAACTGGCAGTAAACTACTATACTTTTCTAGCACTGTATATTAGAATTCTCCCATCCATTATTACTCTCGGGAAGTATTACTCTCGGGAATATATACGAGCTATTGGAAAATGGCCGTTTTCGTGTAACGAGACACGGTAGTACGAACCCTCTCGCGAGTACTCCTCTTCTTTATTTCGCTGGTAATCCACGGCAGCATAGGACCACTGAATCTCCGGTCCATCGCCGTCGAACCCACGTAATCCGCCGGTACGAGCTTCATCGTTGACTATTGCGTTACCCTTTGACCCTCCTTGTTTCCCGATTTTAACATCGAAGAGAATCCTTCGGGAATCGGCTCGTCCGGGTCAGCGCATTTCAACGGGATTCCGAAGTTCCTGAAGACACGGACAGCATACATGACGTAAAATTTCCAAAGAAACAAGAATGTAGACGGCAGGATGATGCGTGCAACAATTGTTTGGGTTGCGTGCATCATCCCGTGCAGAAATTTGTTGGGGAGTCGCCAGGTTCTTATAGGGATTCGATAGGGACACCGCACGTGGGAAGTCCACATTGGAATTCAAATGGATTCCGTGCTATTTCCCAATTCACGTCGTTTGACATTTTTTTTTTTTTTTGAATTTTGAGTCCCAAGATGCACCCACATTTCTATAGAATTTTTTTAGGGACACCGCACATAGGGAGTTCTCATTGGGATCCAATTCGACTCTGCACTGTTACCCGATGAACCCCGCTTCAGAATTCTTACCACGTTCGAATCGAAAATATATGAAAAACCACGATAAAAAAGTCGGCGTGATGAAACAAACCGCATGCTTCGTGAGCGTGAACCTGTGTAGTGATATTATCTCAAAGTGCAACAAAATGAATAAACGATAATTACACTCAGAAAAAAGATTTATTAAGGACAAAGAATTTTGTCTCCCGGCGAATAAGTTTTCTTATTCGTATGTCGGCCTACTACGATTGTATTAACAGCTAAGAACATTTTTTATTTAACTTTATGTTTAAGATTTACTAAGAATTTTTCTTAACATCTAATACGATATATAAGTTAGAAGAAATAGGTCTTTTATGTCCGACAAATAGAGTTTTTCTTAACATCTAATAGGATTCTTCATAATCCCCCAGCTGGTTTTCTTCGAGGAATTGTGTCATTTCGTCCGTCATTATTTTTTCACTTGATCGTTTCTTTCTCACTTAATATTCTTACACTCAAATCATTCCTCACTGTCGAGTTTCTCACTTCCGAAACGCAACACTGACACTTGTGCCAAAAGCATTGGCATAGGAAGAAGCTACATGGTAAGCGTATGCGTGAGCTACATCTGACGAGCGGCCTGCTGTCGGGCCCGTCGCGTTGAAGGGCAAAGTGCGCATGCGCGCATTAGTATCATAGTCGCGAAATAAGAGGTTTTCGTGATTGGAAAGTAGTATTTATTTGATTTGAGGAAATATTTATTCAAATTTTCTATTTTAAATATGGCTTTTAATTGATGTGAAAAATCGGCACGTAAAGAAACATATTTAGTGACGCCGAATAAATTCTGTGGTTACAATCACATAAAAACTGTCTCCATACGAGTAAACGTTTATTAATTTCTAAGAAATTATGTTCTAATGTGCCAATTTATTGAAACATAATAAATCTTTTTTCTGAGTGTACCGTCGACTTTCAGTGATGCGATTCAAATCGATTTTTAAGATATACTTTTTTAAGCGATTTATACTTTTCTTAAGATAAAATTGATACTTTTCGAAGATATACTCATTTTGTATGTCTGTACATTTTTTTTGGAAAATTCAACCGACAGAATGCGATGGGATGATATCGAAGTTTGCATCGTTCGGATGCAACGAAAGTTTTGTTTTCTCCGATTGTAAATTTTTTTTCCAGTAAATCAAAGCTTCGGCGGACTTTTTCAAGAACCCCGTCAGAGAGCTACAACCTGATGATGTTGAAGTTTGCATCGTTTGAACGCAACGAAAGTTCCTTTTTACATTTTGTTTTCCATATTTTTATCGTTGTAGATCTTTGCTTTTATAGGATTATATTGTAAATCGGTAAATAAATATCTTGAAAAATGGTTGGAGGATTTTAGTACGGAACGTTTGCCAAAGGAAATTGAAGGAATTCAGAAATATTATTTTTTCGTTGCGTTCCAACGATGCAAACTCCATGACGTTGAAGTTTGCATCGTTGGGAAGCAACGAAAGTATCGTTTTAAATTTGATTTTCCATATTTTTATTATCATAGGCGATCTTTTTCATAAATTTATAATGTAAATCGCCAACTAAACATCGTCAAAACGATTAAAGGATTTTTGTAAAAAAAATCTGCCAAAAGAAATTAAATTCGTTGCAGTCCAACGATGCAAACTTCAGCATCGTGCAAACTCCAACATCATTACAATCTGAATTTTTGAAAAATCAGTTTGGATATTGATAAAAATGGAGAAAAAGGTAATGACAAAGAAATTTTGTTGCATTCCAACGATGCAAAATGACGCTGAAGCTTTGATCCTTGGAATGCAACGAAAATTATTTTTCTTTTTATTTTACAAATTTCCTATGGCAGACTTGACCTACGAAAATCACGCAAACAATTTTTCGGATCCTTATTTAGCGATCTAAAACAAATACGCAACATATAATTTTGGATAATAATGAATGTAAGAAATTGCGAAGAATTTTCGTTACATTCCGACTATGCAAACTTTAGCCCCATCCATGCAAACTTCAGTAGCATGCGACGGGATCCATCAACAATCGTGTTGTATTCTGTTCGATAATGGGATTCCTTTAGGATTCAAATTGGATTCGTACGTTGGATTTCAATGGGGAATGCTGATTAGGACCCACTGTACGAGCGTAACATTCTAGTATACCAATGGATCCCTATCAGAAAGTAGGCACATCCATGGGAATCCTACTAGGAATTGGATACCTACGACAATTTCGACTATATTGCATCGATACGGTGCGATGCATTTTTCTTCCTGGCATAGTTTTTTTCCTTGGCACGTCAAAACTGCGATATACCTTTTTTCAAAAGCCTCATTAAAGTCCTACAACCTAACTCCATCGAAAAATCTATTGGACAACAATAAAAATGGAAAAATATGAATTGAAAAATAATGTCCGTTGCATTCGAACGATGCAAACTTCAACAGCACCAATTTTGGCACAGGAAATTGGAAACTCGCCCGTTCGTCACTTCATTTCTCTCCCAAAGCGACACCTCTGCGTGCAAATCGGTTCTTCATTTCTCGACTTCCTCAACGCCTCCCGATAGCGATCCTAACAACGACAAGTTTTACGAAGTTTTCAGAACTGCGGCCACGGGCTCCCGTAGTCTGCACGGTTCGCACGATGGAAGGCGCAAATGCGCAAAAATAGCAAGAATGCTCATCGATCAACGTCAGCCTCAACAACGACGATAATCGCGTCGGTGCAACTCTCCGTACGCGATTCTTTTTTCTCCGGTCTCGCGATGCAATGTTTTTTTTGCACCCGGTAGTTCCTCGCTGAGATACGCAAAAGCAGCATGTCCACCGTGGGAATACGTCTGCGTTAAAATGACGCAGAGTTCGTGTCACGTGACGCGCGCGACGACGAATTAATCATGTTTAGGATTACGCCTGAAACACCAAAGTTAAGTAACACTGGAACGCGCACGAGCGAAACTGGTAGCCAGTTCGAGTGTCCTTGAAGACATCATCCTGGCACACTCGGTGTGAAAATATTCACTCCATCGGCCGGACGCGTAACAGGTACAAGGTAACCGCAGAAATTTTCCAGTCTTCCCATAAATGGTCAACTTTTTTGAGAAAAACAATACATCAGGCTCTGTGCAGGTCACTGACGCAGAGCTTGACGATTTTATGTTGCCCCGGATGTAACCCGTATCCCGGAAATCTCTGTTCAAAAACTTCAGCCGTCTTCCGAGCACTCGTGTCACGTTGTACTTCGCCTCAATCTCAAAAGGAAGGAACCGTTGGACCTCCATACGTTTCTCCATACGAAAATAAGGGAAATGCACAACCGGAACGTTCGGGAGTAACGATGAGGGATAGGAATACTTCGTCAGAAGTACTGATGGAGATACTCAACTCTCTCCTAGTGGCAGCAGTTAGAATCCGCTGGGGAAAGGACAACAACCCACGTTGTCTATCCCTGGTGGTCAACCGATTGGCGACGTTTGCCCGTGGCGAGCCATCCAGTGTTACTATACACTGCTACCTCTGATATCGGAACCTCCACAGATGCCCCCCACTATGTGCCGAACATCGATCGGTGTAGCGGATGGTCGGAGAGGATGCCCTCGCGTGAGGCTCGAAGCACGCTACACGATAAGAGCCATCATCCACCAAAGCGGAGATTAGCGGAGCTAGGAAAAAGAATCTCCGCTATGGTGGATGATGACCACCATAGCTAAGAAAGGGCTTTGAGGGATTCCGCAATCAGCTACCCCAGCTGCGCAGAGCCGGCTTGAGTCGATGGTGCGCAACCTCCATTTTTATCATGTTTACCAGGTGCGTAAGTATGAAACCGGAATTTGCCCATAGGTGGCGCTAGATGTCGATGCAGTTACCGACACATCACGTCAGCGGTGTCTTGTTATTGTATTGATATCCGACAAAGATTTCCAACTCACAATAACACGAGTTTCATTCAGTAGCATTAGTTTATCAGAGATAAACATGTCGAGTTTTGTGCCAACAGATTACGATTTGCGGACAGCACTACTTTTCTGTTTTCATCTGAAGAAAACCGCAGCCGAATCGCATCGAATGCTTGTGGAGGCGTTTGGTGAGCATGCTCTCGGTAAAACACAGTGTTTCGAGTGGTTCAAACGGTTCAAAAGTGGCGATTTTGACGTGAGGAACGAAGAACGTGGAAGACCACCGAAAAAGTTTGAAGACGCTGACCTGCAAGCCTTGTTGGACGAAGACGACGCTCAAACACAACAACAACTGGCGGATCAGTTAAAGGTGACCCGAGAAGCCATCTCCAGTTATTTGTATCATATCATTACAATAAACGTGTTTTTTCTGTACAAAAATTCCGCTTTCATACTTACACACCTGGTAAGTTTGCATCGTCCGAATGCAACGATGCAAATGCATTCTCTTGATTGCTTTATTCTTTCTTTGACTGATTTAGACTGTGAAAATTACTCGAACATTTTCACATATTCATATTAGAGATTTTATTCGACGACCATATGTCTGAAAAAAAGGCTTTGGGTAATAATAAGAATATAGAAAAAACGAATGGAAGAATGATCGTTGCTTTCCAACGATGCAAACCTCAACGTTATGTTTTTGCAAGTGTGATGCGCAGCCGATCCCGTCGCTGTGCCCATTAGAAAGATCGTAGTGTATTTCAGTTGAGACGCATGCTGTTGACGTTTGCATCGTTGGAATGCAACGTGAAACCTTTTTATTTTCTTCTTTCTCCATTTTCTCTGCTATCGGAAATCTTCTTCGCTCGAATTAGCTTGTGGGTCTTTAAGGAGTTTCGATACCGGCGATACAATGTTGCCATGCTAAACCATGTTAAAAACATGAAAAATTTCAAAAAGTTCAGAATTTTATAAAATTTGGTGAACATATTCTTTAGTGCCAAATTTGACAATACAAATGTTTTCAGATTTTTCTTCTGCACAGTTATCGAGTAAGTTAATACTAAAGTTCACGTGTATAAGCATAGCGTTTCCATATATATAGGTATACATTGCAGGCATAAGAAATCTGCTTTAATGCTTAATTACTCGATAACTATGTGGAAGAAAATTTTGAAGAAATTTGTATTTTCGCACTTAATGTTGAAGAACCTTATCACCAAATTTGATCAATTTCTTAACATCTTGACTTTTGTACCGAAACTCCTTAATGGCGATCTTAACTAAGCATGCCACACTTATTTTTTCGGGACATACTTGCCACACCCGGGATTATGGGACCCCGTTCAGATTTTCAACCATAACTCCGAGTGAAATGGTCGTATTTCGATGGCTTTTTTTTAAATCGATAGCCAATTAGTCGAGATATCTGTCTATGCATTGACCGAATCGTCAAAATTAAGAACTGCTGAGATATCCTTGTTTGAAAATATTGTCTCTCGAAAAAAGCGAAAGAAAAATAATTTTACGAATTTTGTTCGGGTTTTTCAGAGCCCAGTGGGGCATGCGAGGGTTGAGAAAAGTTTCCCGTTGCTTTTGATCCGAACAAAAATAATTGCACTGGGAAATAAATGATTTTCGTTGCGTTCGAACGATGCAAACTTCCACATCATCGCCACGCAACGAGCTCCGTGCCCTCCCTCGCGCTTCCTCATCCCTATTTGTTTTTTTTTCTCGCTCTTCACTCCGTTTCCGTCCACTTTTTTCGTTCCTTTTCTTCGTGCCGGATATTTTATATGACTCGAGCTTTGTTCGCCGTTCCGCGTATCGACAATCCACACATGCACACACACGTGTGTGTGTTTGACATTTGCGTCTGAGCGATATACGATTCCGTCGAGAGAGCCATGTGTTTTTGCACGCTCGAGTTGCGCGCGTACATACGATCGCTTCTTTCCAACCATTGTTTTTGCACGGTACGTTCAACGTACCTCTCTGTTGTGGCTGACCAAGAAAAAGAGATAAAAAACGACCCGAACTTTATCGCTTCGATCAAAACGGTCGAAAGAAATAATACTCATTGTTCAATTCGTCGATCAGCGAAATGCAGCGAATATTTTATGATTACCTCCATTCAGCGTAGCCACCCAAGCCGCAGCTCTAACACGTCAAGTCTGAGTGCGAAAGAGAACTTTTCGAACAAAAATTTCCCCGGAATGAATATGCTGTTGAAGTTCGCATCGTTCGAACGCAACGGAAATACTTTTTCATTTTCTTCCTTCTCCATTTTCTCCGCTATCGAAAATCCTCAAAGATTTAGATTGTAGGTCTCCAATGAGGGTCTTGAAAAAAGTTTTCCGTACCTTTTGAAGCGTCAAAAAAAAATTTGCCACGAAAAATAAATTATTTTTGAAAGAAAAAACTATTAGTTTATTTTTATTCGTAATTATCGACCCCCGCCGCAAATGGGAATTTTAATTATAATCGAATATAAAAAATTTCCATATACACCTTTCAGACGTAATTGCCGGGGATTAATAATTACGAATCAGAATCACGTTGAAGTTTGCATCGTTGGACTGCAACGAAAATATATTTTCTTCAAATTGCCGATTTCGCGGCACATGTAGACTACGAAAATTACTCAAACATTTTCGAGGATCTCTTGAAAAATTTATAACCATAAGCTGCGAAAAAAATATTTTAAACAATAAAAAAAAGAAAATCACGAAGAATTTTCGTTGCGTTCTAACGATAATTTATTTCTTTATTTTTATTGTTATTCAAAACCTTATTTTGCAAATTGAGGTAGTACATTTTTGACAATAATACGTAGAAACGTTTGACCGATCTTCATAACCTAAATAAGAAACCAAATTTGAGTAAAGAAGAATGAATACACGTTGCATTCCAACGATGCAAACTTCAACATGATAAATAAGAATGTTCTATTTTTTCTGTACGATTAATTTTCTGCTCGTTTTAACGCGCAATTAGGGGAGGGCGGGATTTCGCCAGGGTCAGTTGTCGTTTTGTTGTGGAAAAAGTTATGTGAAATGTATAACCGTGACAGAATTTCTGAAATGAGAGAAGGCAAACGCGGGAGCAAAAAACAAATGGACGTAAAATAAAAAGACGATAGTGGTGTAACAAAAGACCGTAATAGATTATGAATGCGATACGAGAGAAATTCCTATATACACACATACACACGTATGTGACAAGCGGGTGTCGGAGTCACGGTTGACTGATAAGGTCCGTCTTATATAGATCACCACAAAGTATACATATATATGTAGAAATGAACATGTGCACAAACCTACGTCGTGTACACGTTGAATATGCTCCAACTGAAACTGTCTGGCTTCACTGCCTCGAACGATAATTTATCGGGATTCGTTCGCTCGTAGTGTCGATTTGTAAAGACTGAACACGATATTTCGAACGATTTCTTGCACGAGACCCAGCATATTTATTCACGCGATTACCGAAGCAATTCTGGGAAAGTTTTGCGTATTATAACTAAGTCTCTTATTGAATCAATAATTCTTATGCTATCGAAGTTTGCATCATTGGAATGTAATGAAAATTGATCCAACGGATCTGCAGATTGGAAATTCAAGACGAGTTTTATTATTGCGTTCAAGTTTGCATGGTTGAAATGAAACGAAAATTCATATTTATATATTTTCTTTGTTATTTTTTTTTACGATAGTAAATCTTTTTCGCAAATATACATTGCCAATCTCCCAATAAGCATCTTAAAGGGCTTAGGCCACAGTAACGGGTATGAAATCATGTGCGAATTTAAGGCGGCCTCTAGTTTCTCGGGTCGAAAAAATCGATTTTTTTTCATAAATCACATCTATAACATGTGTAGAAAATGCGTGCCAAAGGATTTTTCGATATTTGAAATGGTTCACAAGTTACGGCCCTGGAACGGAGCAGGTATACGGAGCAGATATACTTTCTAACGCGTTTTTCTCGAAACACCATTTTTCGAAACGGTGACCACGATATTTCAGAAACTACTGCACCGATCTTGTTCAAATTTATACAGCATCTTTAATATGTTATAAGCCAGCGATTGAACTAGGATTATCATGATTGCTTCGATAGTTTTTTTTTCTACGAGCGAAAAACTTAAGAAAAAATGAGTAAAAAATAGAATGTAATTTTCAAAAGTGTATAAAAAAGTCAATTTTTGTAATTTAGAATTCACTCTAGTTCAATCGCTAGTCTTAAATGTGAAGATTAAAATGCCGTTTGGTTTTTTGATTTCAGATAAGCAGAACAGCCGCAATCTTGGTCACCGTCAAGCACCTCTTTTACTTGATGTCTTCCTGTCGGCCACTATAACTTTTATTCTATTATATATTTTGACTTCAAAAAATTTGTAAAGCTTATTTAAATGTTAATAAAGATTATGCAAAAACAATGAGATTGGTTATTTCGATGCTTTGCCCGTAAAAAATTATTGAAAAAGCCGTAAAGAAACAGCCGAGCAACTAGAGGACCGCGTTAACGATGTTGAAGTTTGCATCGTTGGAACGCAACGAAAATTCATTTTTATTTTTTCATTGCGTCATTTTCCTCATCATTCAAAAATGTTCTTTACATGTTCGGACTGAAGATCGTTAATAAAGATTCTGAAACAAAGTTAGACTGATTTTGGAGGCCTGAATTTGCCAAAAAAGAATTGGGCTACGGAACTTTCGTTGCGTTCCAACGATGCAAACTTCAATATCTTGCGAATTTAACCATTTTTTTCGTATGAAAAAGTGATTTACTCATAAAATTAATTACACATTTATTTAGTATGAATATCAAGCTGTTAGGAAATAAATATATATTTTTTTTCTATGTGCAAAATGGCAGTCTACTAATATTTTCTTTTGTTATCTTTTTTTAGGCGCTCCGCGGCGTGACATTTAGCATCCACAATTTTTTACCTAGAACAAAAAACGAAAATTCTCGTCAATCTACATTAGAATACCTAGAGAAGTACGTACGGGATTAAAAAAGTATTGTTTTATTCAAAAGTTGTAGGTATTTGAATGAATTTTCAGTGAGAAGTTTCGTATAAAACTGCTCATAAAATGAAAAGTTTTCGATTAATCAGAAACGATTCGATTCGATTAATCAGATTAATCGATTAATCAGAAGTTCCGTACGTACTTCTCTGCGAAATGCAATTATGAACATAACTTTTAAATTTGAAGTAAATCGAGTGAAAATTGTTGAAATTATTTGTCACGCCAATTGGAAAAAAGCTGTTTCGAGAAAAACACGTTTAAAGTTCGGTGAAAAAAATCAATCAAATCACTCAAGGTCGGTGAAAAAAATTTGTCTTACTATAAATCGAATAGTAATTTATTCTTATAATGATAAAGCACCGTTTTGGCGAAAAAAATCGATTTTTTGAAAATTCTACTGTGGCCTTACCCCTTAACGAATGACATCGAAGTTTGCATCGTTGGGATGCGACGAAATTTTTTTTGCCGAATTTCAAATTCCTTTACGCAGATCAAAGAGACGTTAAACTTCTTTTTAAGATCCTCATAAGAGTCCTACAAGCTAACTCTATCGAAAAATCGTTTGAATGACAATAAAAATGGAGAAAAAAGAATTGAAAAAGAATTTCCGTTGCATTCCAACGACGCAAACTTCAACAGCATCTTAACCAATAGGTTAAGGGAATTTGATGTAGCCAAAATCTGATAAAAAAATTAGGGGGTAAAAAAAATGTTCATGCACTCCGATGACACAAACTTCAATTCCAAACCTAAGGTCCTCAAATTAAGTTGCAAGCTTATGTGAAAATTCCAAAAATTGACCGTTGTGATGATTTTTGTGAAGGAACGGATCGCACCCACTGTAATATGGCGAACCACCCCGGTGCAATTTACTCTTTTCATTTTGCTTTTCTTTACGAAACAGTGTAAGTTGTATATCAATTCTATTCATCCAAATCACTTCAAATTCAGACAGAGCGTAGTTTATAAAATTGTGACGTTGAATTTTGCATCGCTGCAACGCAACAAAAATTAATTCTTTTTAATTGCCCAAATTTTGTTGTGCCGTTTTAGACAGTGAAAATCGCTCAAACGATTCTGCGTATTCTTATTAGAAATTTGCGACCTCAATTTGCACAAAAAAGGCTTTGGATAATCATTAGAAAAAGAAACAAAAAATGGACGAAAACAAATAGTTGCATTCCAAAGATGCAAACTTCAATGTTATATAACATTTTGTATCGTATGACCAGATGATGTTTTTCATGCTTTTATTAATAACCATCCATTTTTTAACAAAAGGTAAAAGTCGTTTTTTTGTCGAAAATCCATGATTTTCTCTACACCGTTCCACATTCGTGATTTTCAAAATTTCAATAAAGTATCCAATCGTACTTTTATTATTATCCTTGAAAAAAAATTAATTTTTTCTTTCCAGATCACCCTTCTCACCAGGCTAAAAGGTAAAAAATCAAAGGGGTGTTTTTAAATTTACAAAATCTTTTTTTTAAGTCAGAAATAAATTTTTTTTAATTTACATAAACCTAAAAAAAATATTTTGTTTTTGTTAAACACCGCCGTTGCTGCATAGCCAATTGGCGGCGCTTCCGTCAAACAATAATAACAATAATAATAAAATCGTGAAACAATATTTTTTATTTTAAAAAATCCCCCAAGTTGTGACGCCTTTGTATCCAAGTGTGTACAATCCTGACCTCAAACTCCTCGAACACTTAATTTTGAGCGTCCATTTCGTACTTTTCAAATTTCGCAGCGAAACTATCCGCCGATCGTTGAGGCCACCCGGTATATATAACTCGCGTCCAGATGGCCGTAGTGCGTTAGAGCATGAGCCGCCAAACGATTGTAAACAGATGTCCGCCATATTTTTCTCCTCTGACCTCTATTTTATCCAGAAACTACACGTGTGTAGCTACGTGCGAGTAAAAATCGATGAAAAAAAACGAATTACAAAAAATTTGCGCGTACCTTTTTTCCGTGACTGGACGTCACGGAAGAGTCCTTGCCGAGGATTTTGCCGAACCGCACACGTCGAGAACTTTCAGCGTGTGAGTGAATTTTTTTTCCAGTCCCGTTAGACGCCTCTCGATGACGATTCGATTGCTCGCTAGCCTCTTCGGATTTTTCACATAATTCCGTGGTTTCTCCTGTGCTCCGATGAGGAAACGGCGAGCACAAGTGGGGGGAGGGGGGCGTACAGCTAATGCGACGTCGATGAACTCGTTTGAGTAAAGTAAGCGGTTCGAGGATTCTACGTCAGATGCGTGAACACCGGCCGCGTTGAACAAAGCGACGACGCTCCTGGACAGCTGACGCAAACCATTTTTTTTCTCACTTGATTACCAACGAACGACAGTACACGCGAGAATGGCTTTCAACTGTCAAACGCGCATTGCCATGAACGATCGGAGATAACGACGAGCAAACTTACGCACACGGACACACTTTTTCACTAGATTTTCACTACGAAGCGTGTGCGCCGATCAGGGAGCAACGAGAAAAAGAAGCGAACAAATGCAGCCAAACATTTCGCGTTTTGAAAGCCCGTACGTCCCGCGAGATGCTTCACGCGCTTTATGCTCGTCCTAGGAAGGACGCCCGAAGCCTGCACGACGATTAGTAGAAACTACGCGGTTTTTTTCGTTAATCATTAATGGTGTGTTTAGAAGGGGGGGTTGCGCCGAATTATATGCGAAGGTACAGCCGAAGGGTACGAACGAACGAGCGAAAGTTGCCTGTGAGTTGTACAGGGACGAATCCATGATTCCACGGTTATGGATCGGCCTTCGAGAGGCCCAGCGCCGCCCGACATCTGGCGCGCGCGCGGGCACTCTCGCGTTCTCAGCAGCAACCGTTGGTAAGGTAGAAAGTTACGATCATCGAGTTATCGAACGAACGCTCTCGGAAGAAGATAAGGGAGAAATTATTTTTATCAGCCGTTGTTATTTTTGTTCGTTTCTTTTTACCGTTTGATCTGTTTTAAGTTTTACGGAGCCAGGTTAAAATGCTACCACCCAGCTAACCACGTGCCGTAAATGTACCCCTCATGTGGAGTGCGCCGTACCGGTAATGTTGCCACCTCGTACGTGCGTACGGCACTGGTACATTACCGGTACGCTGTACGGTACGCTGTATCGCCAATGTACTAGTACAGTACCGGTACAGTATCGCCACCGTGGAGCCACCGTAGACTGCAGTACGGTGTAACTCCACGGTAGCGATACCGTGGAGGTACGAGTACGCTGGTATCCCGTAGCCGTACATTATCGGTACTGTAGGGTACGGCGTACTCCACATTTGCGGTACGCTGTACTAATGGTACGCTTGGTTAACTGGGCAGCGAGGTGAAATTTTTCCTGAAGGTATATTACCCCTTTGATGATCATCCTGTAAATTTGGATACGATCCACAGTACCGTTTATTTTTAGGAAAAAAAATTGACTTGTTTGTGGGCTAATATACATTCCGCTTTTATGAAAACGTCCCAATCATTTGGAATGATAGCATTTTGAATGATGAATAGAAAATAAGCGCGGTTCGACGAATTTTCGAAGCCTTGGCGCCGTGAAAATGAGAAGTCACAGCACGTTCATGCAATTATTGTTCTTCAATCTCGAATTTGTAAGAAAATGACCTACACATACCCAGTTAACCAAGCGTACCTTTAGTACAGCGTATCGCAAATGTGGAGTACGCCGTACCCCACAGTACCGGTAATGTACGGGTACAGAATACCAGCGTAGTCGTACCTCCACGGTATCGCTACCGAGGAGTTACACCGTACTGCAGTGCACGGTGGCTCCACGGTGGCGATACTGTACCTGTACCGTACTAGCACATTGGCGGTACAGCGAACCGTACGGCGTACTGGTCATATACCAGTACCGTCCGCACGTACGAGGTGGCAACAGTAGCGGTACGGCGCTCTCCACATGAGCGGTACATTTCCGATACTTGGTTAGCTGGGATACTATTAGGCTGTGCAAGCGTGACAACGTCGCAGACGGCACAAGCGCTACCTACCTTATCCACGTTCGGTAATTATGTCTGGGGACCTCAAACTACTTAGTTAGGATAATTGAGGGGTTAGGCTACTGTGAATATGACGAACGCTTGTTCGTCGCTATGTGGCAACTCAAATTGACGAGAAAGGTTCAATAAATGGTGCAGGAATCGCAGATTGAAGATAAACTTATGATTACAACGATAGAACAGTTCGTTAAACTCTAAACGCATTTTTCTCGAAACTATGTTCTTCATAACGGTATACACGATTTCTCGACATCTGACGAACGGATTGTCTTGAAATTAGATCCACATATTCAGTGTTATAGTAGATTAGTCTTGATGAACGTGTTTTTCTTAAAATTTCTTTTCATTAATTAATAAAAATCATACTGTCACTTTTACTGAAAAAAAAAACAAAACAAAAAATTCAACATTTTTTAAATGATATATATACGATAACAAAAAAAACTCAGTCAAGTCTTAGTCAATATTATCTATTTTAAGAGAAAACACTTTTTTGTTTGTTTCAGATGAACCGGATGGCCAAAATAAAGTACACACTTGAGCCCCCACATTCGAAGGTCCTTCACGAGATTGTTTACGACTTCTTCGATTGTTAATATTTTGAAATTAAATTTGGTACACAACTTTGTTAATGTAAATACAAATAAACGTCAACACAATTTTTTCAGTCATCTTACTTCGTCTTCCAAAATTCATTTTTTTACCGAGACTTTCGGTTTGTCCCAGTAGCCTAACCCCTTAATTAATAATAATTACTTACAACTAATCCGAGATCTGCGTTCAGAAATGATAAGTTTCTAAAAATCCTAGGAAAAGCGGGAATACAGTGGAGTTGTTTTCAAACATAAAAAAAATTTGAACATCGGAAAATCGTTAAAGTTTTTTTAATTCCTTTACGCACACTTTTACACACGTTTCCTTTCCATCGAAAGAATCTTTTGCTCGGACCGATATTCCTTGTTGACGGCTCCTGGGGCGGTTTTTTAGGTTATAAACGGGGCGCGTATGCCTCTAACCTCGCGACACTTCTGCCAACTTAAGTCCCTTCATATACTATGATTTAGGACGTTGCCAATTCGTGTCGCGTGAATTAAGTGAGAAAGATTTATAGAAAATAGCGATGAAAAGTTATAAAAACATTTCATGGAATCGTCGAACGTTGAAAAATGCGTTAAAAAAATAAATAGACGTAAAAATAGTGAGTTAAAAATGGTAATGAATAGCTAACAGTTGGTAACAGGTAATTGGTTCTATCCCGAAAGCGAAAGGCGCTCCCCTTGAACTTGACCCCCGATGGCTAAACCCCATACAACCATGGTAGTAAATCTTGCCGATAGAGAATAATCGACGGACTATCGAGGTGTGGCTGCGTCGATCTCCCGTGGCAAGCAGCGTTGGCCCGCGCGAATACTCGGATGGCAGCCAGTTTTACCGCGTTTCCGATAATAACGCGGCTGGAAAGTCAGTGAAAACGCAGCCGCCTTTACTGACACGAGTTTTCCGCAGTTTCCCGGTGCCCTCGTGCGTACGCGATACGGTAGTGCATTGAGAGTTGGCTGTGGGCAACACTCTTGAAGGTCTCCAAGGAACGGCCAATAGAGAAGTGACGCGACTAGGGAGGGGGGGATGAAAGGATTGGAAACGTAAAATCCCGAAAGGGCGAACGACGAAACACTGCAAATTACCATTTTTTTAAACTTCTTTTCTTCGCCCCTAACCTATAAAACTTAAACGATAAGAAAAAAGGCGCCATCGGTTTTCTTTGAAATTTGTTTATTTGTCGGCGGTTACCGGTTCGGGTCATTCACATTCGCAGAACGTGAAATAAAAAGAAACGGAAGCTCAGTCGCATTAATATTGAACATAAGCTGGAGGTTGATCGAAGAAAATGGCACGATCGTGGAAGCTAACAAGGGTCGATATCGAAGTTTGGGATCTTCGATCGGCCGTAATTTCAAACAAACATTCAAGATGATCGCTCGATCAAATATTTGCATACTCGAAGAATCGACAAGCGTCGCAAAATTACGCATCTGAGTCGATAATGCAATTTCGACGAGTTGTCAAACTCGAAATTCCTTATCAATGACCCACTTGTTGTATAATTCGAATACGCGTCGATGTTTCCTCGTCCTCAATCCCATCGACAAGACCACCCGGAACATTTCGGAGCGATGACTCAGTTCTCAAAAAGTTCGAATTGCCGATGACGATGGGTACCGATCTTTGCCGATCTTGCCGATATTCGTCGTTCGTTTGTGGGTTTACAGATGTAAATCGTAATGTTGGTAGGGCCTCATGCCATTATTGTCGAAATCGCCGCCGGCTCCGCATCGCTTGTTGGTGCACGTGAGTTCCGTGCCGTCGTCCGAGCACGTGCAAGTGTTGCAGTAATGCCTTCGTGTTTTTCCAGCCGGGCAGATTACCGGTTTTTCAGCCTCACGTTTTTTCCTGTAATAAAGACCGTCATCATCGCGCCAGTCTACCTCGTTCCCGAAATCCTTTATGGAGCCATCCTCGTTCCAAATGTCGTGATCGCACTCCATTCGAGTGCAACCTTCCGGTATTCCTTCGGGAGAACATTGGCAAGTGTTGCAGTATAGCTTGAACGGTTTACCGGGCTCGCAGCGCTCCTCTTCGGCTGCGTTAAGGTGGAGAAAAAAAATGAGAAACATCGACCTATCGAGCGCCTAACGAAGATCAGCAACACGAATAAATTTGCACTTGGAAAAGTAGCCGAAGCAACGCTTCAACACGAGAAACTCTGCTGTCGATCTGACACTATGCGCTACCTACAAACGTGTGCGTTGTTAACAAAAAAAATGTGGCAGCTGATGCACCTTGCCTTTTTGTGTCTTTTTTTATTATATCTTAATATCAAAGTTGCGAAAGGGAAGCTCCACTACGAATTTGTATACCAAAAAGAATACGATACAATATCAATGCCAAAGAACATCTTTTCTTTTCTGTTTTTTGTTTTGTTTCAGTGAACATCTTTTTCTTGAGAAGGGACTGGAGAGGAGATAGAAAGTCATGCAAAAGCATTTTGTAAAATAAAAATTTGCCGTAAAGTAGTTGCGAAAACAAGCCGTATTTCATTTGAGTAATAAGCAGCCTTATTTTTTTTCTATTCATATGAAGTTTTTGACGCAATGGCTACTGAGGCAAAGGTTTTCAAATACTTTTTACGTACTTACCGATCACAGCCGCGACGATCGCCAGCAGGAAAACCCCGAAGAACCGCATTGTCTTTAGGTTCGATAGTGGCGCGTTGCAGACTCGATCTACCGGTGATCGATTTGACACTTCTGACTGATATCTCGATCACGTTCGTTGCCGTTTAAATAGCGAGGAAGAACCCAATCAGCCAAAATTTTCAACCAATCGCGCCGATGAGAAAAAAAGGGAGGGAGGCAAATAGATCGAAGCGGAGTCTCGCGCATCTTTGTATAAAAAAAGAAAACGATTTATTACCAACGGATCAAGTAAATAGGTTTGCTAGAGACACACAAAGTGTTTCCAGCTTTGCCAGCAAGAGAATGATCATTTGCGCCTTATTCAAAATGTTTATGATCAATTCCTCGACTGGCTTTTCAATCCACATTTATTCTCGATAGATAAGGATTCGTTGGTACAACACTTTTTAATGTAAAAAAGATATAATATTCGTAAAAATGTTATCCAGTTTTGTTAGTTGATTTGAAATATGGATTTGGTCGATTTGAAAAATTAGGTTTTGAAACGTATTCTTATCTATCAGTTTATCTTTATTCTTGGAGGTCTTCATTATTAGAGTAAAATACACTACTCCAAAAAATTGAGGGAACAGAAAATTTCTTAAATTATAGTTCGTTTTTTTTTTGGAGCGCTGTATTTGTGTGAAAAATGATCGTATTGAGATGAAAAAAGCATTTTGAAGCTTCAAGTTTCTAGTTTTAAGACCTCTTGGCAAAACATTTTTGTGAGCTACTAAAGTTTTCAAATTTTTTTGTTTTTTTTTTCAAAGGTCCAGGGGCTCGGGAATTTTCTTTTAATTTAAAAAGTAGAAAAAAGGCTTGTCATAGTTTTTCAGTAAATCGACCACCACTGTACAAATACTGCCGTAAAAACTAATGTTGCCAGGTTTTTTTTCAGCTTAATGTACCCCTAATAGCTCTGTACGTTTTTTGAATTGATCCATCGAATGGTTTTTCCGGACCGATTGGTCAAAGTTTTACAAAACAATTAAAGGAACAAGTGTATTGTTCGACTTTTTGCACAACTTTGCACTAGTTAGTTGTAAAATTTGGGGGAAAAAAAATCGAAAAATTGAAAATAAAATTTTGAATTTTTTTGTTAAGTTTGTAAAACATTTCAGGAAACAATACCAAAAAAGATTAGTTTTGAAAAACACTGTTAATTCGTTTTTTTCCGAAAAAAGATGTGTTTTGAAAAAAACTGTTTTTTTTTTCAACCCTAATAACCTTCGCAGAAAATATCAAGAATTTTTCGCATAAATATTCTCAGACCGAGTAGTGGATACAGATTGAGGGTGTCAACTTTCAATGAATACAATTAAAGATGATTGAAATTATGGTACGCGGAGGCCGAATCACGTCTAATACGAGTCGGTGTTGTTTTCTAAAATGTTTTACAATTTAAAAACAATTTTTTTTTATAGTCCGATTTTTTTTCAAATTTAACAAGTAACTAGTGCAAAGTTGTGAAAACAGTCGAAAAAAATTGGTCTTTTCATTTTGGTGATGATTACACGATGTTTAGGAACAATACACTTGTTCCTTTAATTGTTTCGTAAAACTTTGATCAATCGGTCCGGAAAAACGGTTCGATGGATCAATTTGAAAATTTACAGGGCTATTTAGGGTAAATTAAGCTGAAAAAAACCTGGCAACATCAGTCTCTCCTTCAATATTTGTGAAGTAGTGGTAGATTTACTGAAAAACCATAAAAAACTCATTTATTAATACGTTTTTCATAATAATGTTGAGGGTGAAAAAAAATCTCAATAATCAATAAAAGGGTCTTGTGGGAAATTTATTCAAGTTTTCAAAGCTGCCCGTTAATTCCCTGTGCAATTATTGGTTCCTGAGATATCGATTATCAAAGACAAAGGGATCCTTTTTTATTCAAAGTCGGATATCTCAGCAAAAAATTAACGTAGAGAGACATAATAAAAATTGAAGCTGAATAAACAAGCTATCTGAGATATGCATTGATTTAACTGAAAAACATTTACCGCGCCCGAGGGTCCTTGAAAAAAAACAACAACAAAATTTGAAAAACTTTTGTCTCGCGCGATTTCTTTTGATTGCGCGATACCCATAGCTCCCAAAATTTCTTTACCAAAATATCTCAAAACTAGATACTTGAAGTTTCAAAATGATTTCCTTGTCATCTCGATACGACCATTTTTCACACAGATACACCCCTTCAAGGAACAGTAAAAAAATTCAAGAAATGTTCTGTTTCTTAAATTTTTTGGAGCAGTGTTATTATTCTTATATTCACAACATTATACTCTAATACTCTGAGATTAAAAATCACATGACACTGAAAAATAGAAAGAAAGTCATTTTTTCTGGATGAATAAAAGTAAGAAAATTTGAACTCGTTCTGCTCGACACGACATCTTCAAAATTGTTACCAGAAATGTCTCAAAGGCCAAAAATTTGCATTAACATTCTTTAGATTATTATCTAATACTTGTCGAAGTGATTTTTTTAATTGTCCGTTTTTCTCTTGTTTAACTAAAGAAGATGAACACTTCGACAAAAAATGTCACGCTGGAGTTTGAGGGGCTAGTATTTTTTGTATGTTTATTTTCCACATTGACTTCGTCTCTACGATTTTTTATCTGCTTCAATAAAAATCTACATAAAATGCAAAAATAAATGTTTGCCGAAGGATCTTCATAGTTTCATTAGAATCGAATTTTATTCCTTCAGGACTTAAAAAAATGCACAGAAAAAGCGAAAACACTTGAAATACGGATTATTACTCATATCCAAATCATAGACGAGCGCCCAGTTTTATTTTTCGTGCAATCATACCTGGGCGCGATTGAGGATATCATCCTTCGCTATTGCCGAACGAGGAGCAAGCAGGCTGAAATGAAAATAGCGAAATGTAAACAGTGTATCGAGGACAATTTTAATTACATCTACGCGAAACTAGACAATTATCGGTCGCGTTAAATCGTATCGCAATCCAAGAGCGGGTCAGTCCTGTAAAGTTCATCCTACAGGCCGGTTATTCAATAAATAACGTACATCCCAAAAGTTTCAGGCGATAGTCGGTAAGGAAAAATATCGAGCAAGCTTCGAGTGATTTTAAAATGTTTCTTTGATCAATTTCATTCGCTTTTTTCGACGGATCCTCGAGCATGAAAAACCCGTTTAATAATAGCGAGATATTGAGTGAAAAAAAACGATACGTAAACATTTTAATCGTTCTGCAAAGCAGAAAATGAAGAAAAATTGAAGAAAAAAATCGCGTTGATAATCCGCGCCATAAAATCGACGATTCTGACTTGACGACGTTAATGGCTCGTAATAATTCGGCCAACGTGTTCGAAATGTAACACCGATCAAGGGATCATGTCATCTCTTATCGCCCTCGTTTCGAATCGGTTAATCAACCTGTATATTTACACAGGGCACAAGACCGCGCGTGACGATGTCGTTATCCGAATTGAGCGAGGAGGAGAATGAACTTCAGACACCGAGATTCGTACGGAGAAATTCGCGTTTCAGCATTCGAAGCTCGATAGCAGGTACACGCGCGATATCTCATACAGGCCATAAACTTCCAACACAATAAACGTTCCAAATTCGTCTTTTTTCCCCGAAAATATCGCACGATGAATCTTTCTCATGGCAATTCCCTTCGTAATTATGATTTTCAAAAATAAATGCCGTACCGAGCGCGTAACGGGCAATAAAAAAAACGAAAAGACCTAATGACCGATTGGTAGGTACTCCGTCGCCGGCACCGAGCGCGATCATTCTTGGTCCCATCTCGCAGGAAGTACTTCGCATATGGAGCCAGCTTCCCGAATGTATACGGCTAGATCCGAGCTTGGGAGCGATCCAGCGAGAATACGAAAAAGTCACCGTGGATGCCGAAAACTCGTACGATCCATTCTCTCGCTCACGTACATTTTATTTTCGATTTATGTGCATTTTATTTTAATGCGGATTTTATTTGTGAAAAAAATAATTTGTGCCGCTAACGCCATATTATAATTTGTATGGTTTTATTAGGCGTGCATTGGACAGCGCCATGGCGGAAGAAACACTTATCCTCAATATGTCAATTACGGCTCAACCATCCGCGTCTGTCAAGTGAGAACTTCCTACAAATACATACAGACACCTATATATATATATATATATATATATATATATATATATATATATATATATATATATATATATATATATATATATATATATATATATATTTACGCAATTTGCAGAATTACAAGCTGTTATAAATAATTATAGATATATGTATCTATTTATGTATAGATATTCTTAAATATTCGAATAATGCATACAAGAAATGATTACAGGATGAAAAATGCATTACCTGCTGCTGAGGGAGACAACTTCGATGCCCAGGTTCACGGGAACCATTATGCCAAGCGACGGCCCATTTATCGATACACGAAATTATCACTGCTCGTTTGTTGCTGGATCATATTTACCGCAAGTTTCATTCGATTTATTCGTATATTTTCAAGATTTACTCCCGTGCAGAAATTTATTGGGGCGTCCCCAGATCCTACCACATCCCTGTAGGGATTTGATAGGGTGACTGCACGTTGGGAATCCACAATGGAATCCAAGCGGATTCCGCAATCTTTCCCGGTTCACGTCGTTTGAGAATTTTTCACTCGACATTCTCACCCGAGGTTTAATGGATCGCGCAAAAAAAATATCCTTTTGTGATCCTATGCACAAATTTGTTAGGGAGGCCCAAGATGCATCCACGTGTCCAATTGGATACGGCACTGTTCCCCGACGAAGGCAGTCTGTTCGATTCTCGCCACATGCTAATCGCAAATATGTGAAAAGTCACGAGAAAAAAGTCGGCATGTTGAAACATAACCTGCACGATGCTTGAGCGTATACGTGTGTAGTGATGTTATGTCAAAGTGCAATAAAATAAATAACAAACGACAATTGCAGTGGATTTCTAATCAGATGATTCGAGTCGATCTTTACGATATTGAGCGATATACACCCGTGTTCATAGTCGTTCCTTAAGAAATAAGGCCTCCTTGTTTTTTGTTTTGAACGAAGAATAAGGAATGAGGATTCCTCAAGGTACATCTATGAATACGGGTGATATACTTTTTTAAGATCCATTGATTTTGTACATCTATACAGGGTGGCCGGAACATTGAGGTCCAAAAATAAAATTTGGGTTTCTTGTATCGTGGGGTATCCGAATAACCCCATGTATGTCCCGCAACTTTTCATAGTTTTCGAGTTATGAATTTTTTTCTGAATTTTTGAGAATGTTCGACCTGACCAATTAAAAAAAATCTAAAAAAAAAGTAGAAGACTTTGTCGAGATTTTTTTCTCGTGGATCAGGTAAAAGAGTTGCGTCATCGTTTACGCGATCCGTTCTCGTTACGACAACGGATCGCGCAAAATTCATTAAACTTAAGTTAAACTAAAAAAAATAAACCTCCACATGTTTAAACCTTAGCTTTCCCGGCAGTCATTTTTGGTTAGTTAACAAACTAAATAACCTTACGAATGATAAAATGGGCAAATTTTTTTTAAAATCAGATGGCTAATTTTAAGAATTTTCCACCTCGCTGTCTTTGAAGGTCAATTGTAGCCAAAGTAGCCCTATTAAGTACTACTTTTTTTTAATGATTATGAAAGCTGAGAGTCTGGCGCATTCTTGAGGCTTAATTAGGAACCATGAAGTCACCTGTTTAGATTTTTAATTTAAAGTTGAAATTTTACGTCATAATTTACCGAACGTAAATTTTTCACTTTAGACCAACATTTTCATAACTTTCATCAGAGTTACGAAGCTGATTATTTTATGCATAAAAGTACTACTCATGAAGATTCAGTTGCAAAAAAAAATCTCGACAAAGTCTTCTACTTTTTTTTTAGATTTTTTAAAATTGGTCAGGTCGAAAATTCTCAAAAATTCAGAAAAAAATGCATAACTCGAAAACTATGGAAAGTCGCTGGACATACATGGGGGTTATTCGGATACCCCACGATACAAGGGACCTAAATTTTATTTTTGGACGTCAATGTTCCGGCCACCCTGTATACAGTACTCCAAAATGTTGAATCAACAGAGAATTTCTTAATTTTTTTTAGTGTTTTCCGAAGCGCGGTATCTATGTGAAAAATGGTGGTTCGAGATGAAAAAAAAAGTATTTTGAAGCTTCAATTTCCTAGTTTTGAGATCGTTTGGCAAAAAAAAATTGTGTACTACGGTTATTACGCAATCATAAGAAATAGTGGGAAATTTTTTTTTCCAATTTTTTGTTTTTTTAAGAGTCCAGGAGCTCAGAATTTTTTTTCAGTGAAATCAATGTATAGGCCAGTTAGCCTGTTTATTCAGCTACAATTTGGTTTTGTTTTAGTCTCTTTACGTCAAGTTTTTGATGTGATATCGGACATTGAATAAAAAAAGATCCTTTTGTCTTTGATTATTGATATCTCAGCAACCAATGATCGCACAGGGAATTCAAGGGCAGCTTTGAAAACTTAAATAAATTTCCTACAAGACACTTTTATTGATTTTTAAGGAAAAAAATGTTTCCATCCTTAACATTAATATGAAAAAAGTACAAAAAATGACTTTTTATAGTTTTTCACTACTTTACGAATATTGATGGAATCAATATTTGTAAATATTGCCACTACTTTACAAATATTGATAAAAGATGTTACCAGTTTTTTTTTCAGGTAAATGTACTCCCAATAAATGTACGCCCTGTAAATTTTCAAATTGATCCATCGAACCGTTTTTCCGGGCCGATTGTTTCACAAAACAATTAAAGGAACACGTTTATTGTTCCTAAACATTGTGTAATCATCATCAAAATCAGAAGACCAATTTTCTTCGACTTTTTGCATAACTTTGCACTAGATGCTTGTTAAATTTGAGAAAAAAAATTCGAAAAAATTTAACATTTTTTTTTCAAATTTGTAAAACATTTTAGGGAACATGACTCATTCATTTTTTATACTATTCGGCCTTTGCGCACCATAATTTCACTCATCTTTTATTGCATTAATTCAAAGTTAATACCCCCAAGCTGTATTCACTAGTCGATCTGAGAACTATTATGCGATTAATTCTCAATATTTTTTGCCAAGGTTATTAAGTTTACAAAAACAGTGTTTTTCAAAACTGATTTTTTTTTTCGGAAGAAAAAACCAATTAACGGTTTTTTTGCAAAACTATTCTCTTTTGGGTAATTTTTCAAAAATTTTGGTAACAAATATTAATCAAAAGTTTTTGTAACCTTGACCTTTTTATCGATTTTTTTTCATGCCGAGTTAAAAAAAAAACTTTTTTGTAACCCTAATAACCTTCGCAGAAGATATTGAGAATTAATCGCATAAATGTTCTCAGATCGACTAGTGAATACAGCTTGGGGATATGAACTTTTGATTAATGCAATTAAAGGTGAGTGAAATTATGGTACGCAAAGGCCGGATCGTGTCGAAGATGAGTCAGTATTGTTTCCGATAATGTTTTACAAATTGAATAATTATAATAATAATAATGATTTTTTTATTTTTCGATTTTTTTCCTTTTAAGTTTAAGAAGCAACTAGTGCAACGTTGTGGAAAAAGTCGAAGAAAATTAATCTTTTTACTTTGATGATGATTACACGGTGTTTAGGAACAATATACTTGTTCCTTTAATTGTTTTGTATAACTATGATCAATGGGTCCGGAAAAACGGTTCGATGGATCAATGTAAAAATTTACAGCGCAATTGAGGGTACATTGAGCTGAAAAAACCTGGCAACATCAGTGGTTCCATCAATATTCGTAAAGTAGTGGTAGATTTACTGAAAAACCATAAAAAGTTATTTTTTTGTAATTTTTCCAATTAACGTTAAGGGTAAAAAAAAACTCTCAAGAGTCAACGAAAGAGTCTTGTAGGAAATTCATTCAAGTTTTCAAGGCTGCCCTTTAATTCTCTGTGCGGTCATTGGTTACTGAGATATTGATGATCAAACACAAAAGGATCTTTTTTCATTCAAAGTCGAATAACTCAGCAAAAAATTGACGCAGAGAGACAAAAAACAAATTGAAACTGAATAAACAAGGTAACTGACCTATAGACTAATTAAACTGAAAAAAAAATCCCGAGCCGTAGGGCCTTGAAAAAAAAAGATGGGAAACATTTTTCCTCCCGCTATTTCTTATGATTGCGCAATAACCGTATCTCGCAAAAAATGTTTGGCAAAAAATCTCAAAGCTAGAAACTTGAAGCTTCAAAATGATGTTGTTTCATCTCGATGCGATCATTTTTCACATAGATACAGCGCTTCAAAAAACACTTTTAAAAAATTGAAGAAATTTTCCGTGCCTTTAATTTTTCGGAGTAGTGTATTATGTTCAGTGAATTCAATGTACAGAATGCGATGGGATCTATCAAGAATCGTATCGGATTTTGTTGGATAATGTGGGCATCCATTAGGATTTAAATTGGATTCGTGACGTCTTATCAATTTTTATAAATCTCATTGGGTCCTTATCAAGAAGTGGCAACAAGATGGGAATCCACTCGGATCCCTACGACTATCTCTGCACGGGCCGGATGTGAATCCGTTTTTTGCGAACTTGTTCATCGCGATACTGACGAAATTTCATTGCATTCGTAATCTAGATTATTTTGATGACCGGGAGCAAAAAAATGTTGGTCAAGCACAACGTTTCCGTTCCGGAGAATCAAATCAAAAGTATCCTTTTCTCATGGCAGCGTAGATTATTTTTATTGATATATTGATTTTTTTGTTGTCGAGAAATTCGAAATAGATCGATCAAAAGTGCAATGAAAAGGGGCGAAAGTAGAATAGACTTGTACGAAATAGGCCAGACATATTTTTGAGAATTGTGGGCAAGAGGAAATAAGTGTCTTCCTTAGCAGAGTGGCAGATTACGCACTACTCGATAATTATTCGCCGAGCAATCGTGTGAGCATCACAATCGAAGGTCCATTGGTGCCGTTTCGCGACGATCGATCGGATGAGAACGCGACGACGCCTCATTTAATCGTCTGGCTCGGCTCCACGAATGTTCATGCGATAAATGATCATTCGTCGGACAACATCCAGCGGAATATTGGATGCTCAACGGTAAACACATTTTCCAGAGATTCGCAATCTGATATTTGAAAATTGAATACATCAAAATTCAAATATTCAGCTGTGGACGAAAACTTGGATGGGTGACCGCTTAACTTAACTGAAAATAGTGAAGTGACAAGTGTGGGGTAAACGGGATGGGGTCGTAATAATCCAAAAAGCCATGCGAAGGAATGTTGGAAAATTCGGTGTGTACACGTGTCGTTGCAGAATCTGACAGAGCCATGGATCATTCCGATCTTACCGATCAACGCGATGGACTTGTTGCTGGCCAACAGCCGAAAGAAAACCTTCGAGTTGACGAACCTCACGGATGAGTGTGGCGACGGTCCGGATCAGGTTATCGTCGTCAATATGATGACAGATTTATCGGCGAGTCTACCGCTCTCAATCGCATACGATTTTTTTCCCATCGATGTTGAGGACGGCATAGTTTACGCCGCCGTTGTACTTTTTGGTCTTTACGTTCTCATAGTATTCGAGGTAAATAGAGATAATTGATCGATTGGACAACTTGATTAAAAAAGGGATTAATGACTACCAATAAAATCTACCGATTATCGTTTGCGCAAAGATTGTCAATAAAGCACTGGCTGCCATGTTGGCGTCTACGATGTCCATCGCTATACTGACGGCTTTCAACGAGGTACGTCGTCTCGTCGATCAGTCGAGCCTTATATCAGATACAGAGGTCATCGATTGCCGACCTGTTGATTAGATTATTACAAATCGCGAAATCCCTGTGTTCACTTCGTTGGGCCTTATGACAAATCAAACGTTTATTTCACACCAGCGACCAACAATGGGCGAACTGATATCCTGGATCGACGTGGACACTCTTCTTCTGCTATTCTCGATGATGATTATCGTCGCCATATTCGCCGAGACTGGAATCTTCGACTATATGGCTGTCTACGCTTTCAAGGTATCCAAACGCCAATTGTACGATGATTGACTGTGACGTTATTTTTGTTCCTCGCCGTACAGTGGAACTTGTAGAGACGTAGAAATTCAACTGATATTGGACGTGTCGACTTCCAAAAAGAAAGCAGCATTGATTAGCGCGTTACTACAGATAACAGGTGGAAAACTGTGGCCTCTTATAAACACCCTGTGCTTCTTCACCGCCTTCATATCGTCGTTCCTCGATAACGTTACGACCGTCCTGTTGATGACGCCCGTTACCATAAGACTCTGCGAAGTGAAGGAACTGAATCCAGTGCCGATTCTCACGGCGATGGTCATTTTCTCGAACATTGGTGGTGCGGCGACCCCAGTCGGTGATCCGCCCAACGTCATTATAGCGTCCAACCAAGCCGTTTTAAATGCCGTAACCAATCACACTGCTCACCTGTTATTCAAACTTTCTGGGCTTCCGCTATTGGGAATCCCCATAATCTGTCGTGATTTCCGGTATTTGTAAAAGCCTGCTTTTTAGGACGCAACGCGTCGATTGGCAAACTTTTTGACAGTAATGAAGTTTTTGTTATATATGATTGTGTGCGTACCCAACGAGCTGCGAAGTTCCACTTTGATTCATTCGTTTCGTACGTGTCTTTCTTTTGATTCGCGACGCTCAACTCATCGCATCTTTCCCCATGTAGGGCATCAGCTTCAGTACTTTTGTGGTACACATGGGATTCGGCGTTCTGATAGCTTTGGCGGTCGTTTACGCGCAATTGCGCTTCATATTTCGGGACACAAGGGTACTCGGTTTCGACGAGCCCCAGGACGTGCAGGAGCTACGGCACGAAATTGCCGTTTGGCAGAGAGCGGCCACTAGTCTCTCGAGCTACAGCAAAGAGGAGAATCTTGTGCGGATGACCCTCCTCAAGAAGATCCAAAGATTGCTCTCCCTCTTGAAGATGAAACTGATGACGGGCAGCGTCGCTCTGGAAACGTACAAGACGACTCTCGAAGAGTTGCAGGAAAAGGTAAGGTCCGATCTGAGCCAAACAGCTGGAGGATAATCACTGTCGTTCGTATATTCCGCTTGTCTTTTAGTATCCAATCAGGGACAAATGGCTGCTGATCAAATCAAGTATCACCCTGGTATTCGTCGTCACGTTCTTCTTCCTGCACAATCTGCCGAATCTCCATCTCTCGCTTGGTTGGACGGCACTCTTGGGTGTTCTGCTGTTGCTCATCCTTGCCGATTTTCAGGACATCGACGGCATGCTGGCCAGGGTCGAGTGGAGCACCCTGCTGTTTTTCGCCTCGCTCTTCATTCTCATGGAGGTGAGTGGAATTGCAGGGACACCAATCGTTGCCAAGTTGACCGACCATCTTTCGAAATCGTCTTCTCCGTTACCAAGGCACTGTCGAGACTAGGTCTGATCGCGTGGATCGGCAAACAGACGGAAAACATAATACTATCGGTAAACGAAGAATCGCGCTTGGCTGTTGCGATTCTGTTGATACTTTGGGTTTCCGCGCTGGCAAGTGCGTTCGTTGACAATGTACCGCTCACCACTATGATGATCAGAATTTCAACGAGCCTCTCGGAGAACAAGGACCTCGGATTGCCACTGCAACCCTTGATATGGGCGTTGGCCTTTGGCGCTTGTCTGGGAGGTAAAGAGACTCGAAATTTTCGCATCGGTCGTACCTGCTTCCCCATTCCCGTGAGAGTACAGATATTTTTATGCACGCAGGAAACGCCACTCTCATTGGAGCAACGGCCAATGTCGTTTGCGCCGGTGTCGCTGAACAACACGGGTATCGCTTTTCCTTCGTCCAGTTCTTTAAGTGAGTCCTTCAGATCTTGATTACGCAATGAGGGATTACGATCACTCTGGCTCAAAAGCTGACTTTGACTCTGAATCAATCTGTCTTTTCCTTCTTAATCAGGGTTGGGTTTCCAGTGATGCTCACGAGCACGACCGTCGTAACGATTTATCTGATGGTCGCCCACGTGGTGTTTAATTGGAACTGAAAGGATTTCGAAAATGTCAAATTTAACGAATTACGTATTCATTTATGTATTCAGCTCATTCGAACAAAAAAGAAAAAGTACACAAGACTGAGTTAACTGCAGGCCTAACATTTTTTACGTATAGCTTTTTGTTGTTGTTGCGTATACCTTTTGTTCTACCGATGTTACGTATTATCTGCAGTTTTAGTTATATTAAAGTACAATGTGTTATTTTTTTAAATCAGCATTACGAACTTTTTTATCCCTTGCAATAAATTGGTGCCGGCTCGACCCAGCGAAATGCTGCATTATCAGCGATCGGCAAAACTTTCTACCTGACTGCGACATGGCGCTACCTGGCGTGACGATCTTCAATTGATTGGGCTATCTGTACAGCATGGACCTGATGATCCCATATATGGGAAAAGGTTATTTTGAGTCCGTCATACCTACATTGACTGTCGGCAGTTTTGAGGACGGTCCTTATTTTTTTTTCTGAAAAAATCCTTTATTTCGCAGCCAGAGCCGACTTGAAGTGACCTTCGCACAAAGGTGCTTCCGTTCATCTAAGTATTAATTCAGATAGTGCCGAGTATAAGGATAATAGGCCCCTATGAGGACGTTCCTCGAAGCTGAAAATCTTAAAAATCATATTCCCCCACACCGATACATGTGAAGCGGAGAAAATTGCGGCCGAGCGGAGTACACTAAAATTGAGAATCAATTATTTTCGTGTCAAACAGCAATTGAATTATATTCGATCGAAGATTCAACCGGAAGTGGTGAAATAAAGTATTATCATTTCTGTAATTCTAATTGGATGTGATTGCTCTCATCGATCACTTTTAATTTCCTCTCTATTGATGTCTCTCTTACTCGCTCTCCCTCTCACAAATCGGTTGATGTCGAACGAATTCCATCTCAGCTTGTTTATCAATACGCCAAGATAAATTGCGTTTCACGTTATTACGTATTTTTCTCTACGAAAAGCATTAGTGGACGAGGAAGAGAAAAAGCATGTCCCCCAACTGGATGATCAGAGGCAAAACAGAGTCTGTCAAACAGATCGCCGGAAGGGAGAGACGGTGACGTGTGCGGGATCTGCGTCGCTAATTTTTTGCCTTATTCTGACGGGCCTTTTGGCCTGGGTCGGTTACCGATTTCCATCGTCACGCACTCCCCACGATCTTTCAATGCCCGTTCGATGAAGAAACACGCACGCGCGTGAACTAAACCGCGGAACGAGCACCGCTTTAAAGTAGACCAAGCACTCGCGCAATTTCTGAGGTTCTAGGTCCACCTAGCCAGTGACCGGAAAATAGAGGAATTTTCGTGACTTTTTTGCTGGAAAAACGGTTGCGGTTTTCAAAAAGGTTTTTTCACCTTTGGGAGTATGCTTTAAATTATACGAAATAAAACGAATCAAACGCATTTAGGTTTTGCATGACATTATCTAGTGCTTGGACGAAGAATTTAACAAAATATTATTTTTTGAAACGATAGCCGCAGTGCAAAGTGAAAGATCGATTGTCTGTGAAAAAATGGTCTATTTTCGTTAATAAGAAACATGCATCAAAAACAAAATTCCTTACTTCAAGAACTGCTTTTTGATACGTAAAAGAAGCTTGTAAACTTTGAAGTTGATTGGTGCAGTGATTTTTTAGATTTCGTAGTCACCGATTTAAAAAACGTTATTTTGAGAAAAACGCTTTCGAAAATACTTTTTTACGCTTTTTACGACTGCGTGTTGTACTTTTCAGCTCGGTAAATCATGCGGCCGATCGGCAAAAACAAGCTTGTTCCCGAAGTTCCTACGAACGCGATTTAGAATACCCTTTTTCCCTCCTGGGGAGATTTTTTTTTCTGCTCTGAGCGACTCGTCTCTCGTGGAGGGTGCAATGCGGGACAGGTTTATCCAGCGGCCTCCTGGATTTCGTCGTACATGGCCGAGTTTTTATCAACCGATCTTTTATATCATTAGCCTTCCAGCTTTATTTCAGGATCAAGAACACGCCAGAACTCGCTTCGCGAGATCGCTGGGATGAAAGGATCGCGTGACGGTCGCTGTGCGCGGCTCCGGCGTGCTCCCATACTGAACAGGCCATTACTCGGATGGGTGACCGCTCGGTAATAAAATATTTGGGATCGTGAAAAAGCCCACGGCACGCTAGTTGGAATCAATAATGGTTTTTAATATTCTTCGCATAATATTAATTCGTTGATTGAAATATTTGCGTCGGAAACGAGGTAGATTTGTTGGAATTTTCGGAACACTCGACACTTCTACGAACACAAAAAGCAAATGGAACCGTTTCTCGGCAATTATCCGATGACGTCGTTCGATCAATCAACGCTTTTTTATTCATCCACTGAGAGGAGTCACGGCGAATCGTCCAGTGACAAGACAGCTTTTTACTCCAGTAGAGATCACAAAGATCGTTAACGGGTTATGCCTAGTTGTGACATTCGAAAACAGCTTATTTTTGGGATTTTTTTTAGAAAATCGTCATGATAAATTTCTACAAAAATTAGGTATTCGAAGAAGGATCATCTGAAGAACACTCTGTAATTTTTTTGTGGAAAAATATTTCATTATAATCGATTCACAACCGACGTCCGGGAAGCACCTCTCGAAAACGTCTTTTGCGGCAAGCAATGCACTTTTGAACCAGGTGATCTAATGTCAAAAAATCAGACAGATTGCGTTAGTATATTAGTTTATCCTAAGATTAATCGAGGGAATTTTCGAAATATCAAATTTAAAAAAAATGGCGTGTGTTTAAAGTGAGCCTTGATTTTTACGAAAAAAATAGGCATTTTTCGTTCGTCAAATCGAAATTATATATCGTAAAAAATCATTACATTATATACTATATTTTTACATCTAGAAGAAAAACCCGAAAATTTTCAAAAATATCGATCCAGCAGTTTTTCAGCTATTTTAGTCACCAACTTTGAAAGTGCACTTCCCCGAACTTAAAATTGGCGGGAACATTTATACGATGATGTACTGTCAAAATATATTGGTTTTGAAAAAAGTGATTTTAGTACTTTTAAAATTAGGCACAACCCCTTGAGGGATGCATTACGGGTACAGGAGGATCGAACTTGAACCGTGAGAATGATGAACAACGCGAGCAACGTCTTCCTCCGTTGCGCAGTGCCCTCGCGATTTCTACGAATCGAGTACCCAGGCGTCCTTGATAAGTGCACGAATAATTGATGGACGACCAAGCAAAAAGTGACCAAGCAAAAAGTGAATCACGTCACGGATCACGCTGACAATTTTGTGACATCGCAACTGAGGCGTCATAAGGAAAACGAAGCAAAACATCGGTATTGATTTCGTGCCGATTTTCAAACGAATTTTCAGCAGAAAAAATCGTTCTGATCCTCGCTGTATGGACATGCCGTCTAGACTTCCATTTTTCACCCAGGGATCAACGATTTCGAAATACGAGGCCCCAAAATCTTATCACGCGACAAACATCAGCCGAGACTTCTCGTCACTATTTTCTTTCAAAAATCGTCGAATTGCCGTTTGCACATGATCTCGTCGTTAATGGATTTCCGCAGAAGTCATCACTCTTGTTTGTTTTCCTTTTCATCGCAAAGTCCGCGCGATCGTACGAAGGATCCTTCGAAAATGCCGATCTATCTCGAGAATGCAGGCACCTTCAATAATTGAATGTGAATATATGAATAAGAATTCTTATTTGCACAAAAATACACGAGTAAAAAACATAGTAAAGGTATATAATAATCATTCAGTCAATTTCTCAATTTTTCTTGAACGAAGACGGTCTTTGAAATGATTTATGAAAATAAAAAAATGCTTACTTCGAGTATGGCAACTGTGAAGACTTTCTTCGACGTCGCATGTCTCCAAAATTACTTGTATCTATATGTGTGCGCTTGTATGAGCAAGTTGAATAAATATTATTTATTTGTCCGTACGTTGCTATATAGATATAGGTTTACTTATATTTTTGTTAATTTATAAACGCTCGGCTTCATATTTATTTTAATTATTCGAGCAAGAGATCGTTGTCTTTTCCCTCGAAGCGACGAGAAAAAATCTACCGAAAAAAAATCTAGGAAGTATTTAAAGGCGTTTCAAAGTTTACGAACGTGCGAAGAGACGAGGAATGGGTCATTAGACGGTGTGGGACTCCTCATTATTATTCCGTGATGGTTTTCCTCCATTTATGTTTTTTTTCGTTCGACATTTGACACTGATAAAAATCTTGGCTTTTCGCTTGCGTATACCTAAACCCAAGAATCCACTCTACCTTGAAGGTACCTTGAAGTTCCTCGGCCGACCTTGAGGGCATTTTTTCACAAAGTCAAAGATCGAGCACCTCTCCATTCTTCCGGCTTTTTGGGTGCAATAAAAATCGCAGTCACGCGAATCGCTGATATTAGCCACGCTCATTGTCAGCACGGATGAGCAAGAAAGCAATGATGGATCTGGCTTGTGGCCGCGCGCTGAAAGAAAAATTGAATTAAAATCATCGCGACGTGTAGGCGACCCTGATTTTTTCAAACGTTCCTGCATTCTTCCCAGGCTGCCAAAGTCGGATAAAGGATCATGCCAATGACGCTGAAATAATCGTGCAATTTTTTTTACTTTTGACCCCTACTTTCGTCACGAAAACTCGCAAGAAAAACAAGAAAAATCACCGGAAACGGTCTTAAATACCTTTGAAAAAAAACTTATTCTTTTTCATTGGCTTAAATGATGCATAAATATAGCAATAATGATATGGTTGATAGGTGTAAACATCCCGGGAATGATATGGTTCGAAAAAATGGATTTTAAACTTTAAACGCGTTTTCCGTGAAAGCATGTTCTTTCAAAATCGGGCGGACCCGTAGCTCCCACAATTCTAAACCGATTGACTTTAAGTTTCACCTGTAGCTTTTTAGATAGAGTTTCTAGCGAAGTACATACTATTTTTACAACGAAAATGTGACGTTTTTCAAAATTATTCCTCAAAGAAGACGTTCTCTTTTTACCGGCCACTGCAAAGTCATTTTCTATTTTTTGGGAAAATAAACAATTAATTTGAGTACCAACAGATATGTAAAGTGAACCCTCCAAACCTCATTTTGATTGCTTCAGTAGAGTATTTTAAAAAAGCCTTGTTTTCCGACGCATCCAAAGGCAAATAAGGCCTTGAAGGTCATTTCGATACAGAAGTCTATTGATTTACGAAGCAACGAATTATCGGCTGACAAAAGGCTCAAGTATGTGTAGTAATCGCTTTCACGTCCAAAATGCCTGCGTATCGAGCCACTTCGAAAGAAATATGGCCGTTTCGTTGTTCCAAACGATATCCTAAAGATAACGACATCGCGCATTCCAGAGTCAATGCGAAAAGCTGGGTAGTGGATGCGCGAATAACGGCGTTCCTTGAAGACATTGAAATCGTTTGGGAGTCGGTCGACTGGGCGAACCGAGCGAATGCCTATGGAGAGATTATAAAAATCAATTCTGGGAAAGTCACGCGAACGAAAAGAGCAGCGGCCACACTTCGATGGAGGAAAAAAATACAGAAGGTTCGATAGCGATGCGTTGATAATCCTCGAAAAAAACGGGTTGAGTTCTCAATGTTTCTCTTTTTTTTATCTGGTGGGCCCGTTTTTAATTAAGTTTCTAAATATACACAACACGCACCTATTATCGTTTGCATTATAAACGAAGGAGAAAAAAGGGAGTTGAATAATCGTTCCAGTTTCGACGTCCCCCAGCGGGACGATGAACCGTCACCGGTGGACGAAAACAACCGTCCATCCGGTTAATTGTAGGTTTGGAACCGAAAACATTTTATTGGGTCATAAAAAGCCTGGAAGGATGCAAATTTCAAATGTGTACGACACAAACCGAAATTCCAGGCTGAGGATTTATCGTAGTATTTACACTCTACTCGGATTCCTTCTGCATCATCGGGCTAAGCCTATTTGGGGAACTTTACCTTCCGTTGCTCTGCACAAGATACGAAGGCTGCTGGAGAGTTGAATGCTTCGTAGAGAGGCGCACCGCGGGATACACACGTATATATATATATGATTATTATATTCACTATAGAGAGATTGCCAAGAATATATACATTCTCGGCAGTCCCACTATAGTGAATTCAATTTTTCGTACGCAGGAACATTCTCATTCTGCCCGAAAGTAAGAAAAACAAGAATTTTATTTACAAACAATTTCCAATTTTACAGGTTTGACATTCTCTCGGAGCAGCAATTAAATTGTGATTTATAATTTTACGTTGATGTGTAAATCATTATTAATTAATGGAATGAACCTTTATTATTAATAATAAAGTATAACAAGCTTATATATACATATTGGTTTATTATTTTATTTTATTGATTATTTGTTCGATAAATTTATTTATATTCGTATGATATTATTTTTCTATTTATTCATAAGTAATTCCTGTATCCACAATTATTTATATATATACATATATATATATACATGTGTGTGTGTGTGTGTGTGTGTGTGTGTGTGTGTGTGTGTGTGTGTGTGTGTGTGTATATATATATAATATTTGTTAACAACTAAGAACTATAAATAAAATTTGATGCAGAAATTACTTATAAATCAATTTAAAAAACAATTATCAAAATAAATAAATTTATGAAAAAAAAATTTAATAAAATGAAACAATAAACCAAAACATATATATAAAAGGTGGTTAAACTTCATTATTGCTATAGTAGCCCACATTTACACATTAATGTAAAACTATAAATCGTAATTATAGTTCGGTAGATCAAGTGTAGAGTAAATACATACATATATATTTATATATATGTACAATTTATCTATGTGAATATACACTGTGAAAAAGAAATCGTTGAATTTGAAAAATGCATTTTGTTGTCTCGAAATTACGTTGTTTTAACAGTAGCTCAGACATGCTAAATAAGCTACAGTTCACACCACTAAAACTATCAGTTAGATTAACAAAACGTTTGTTATGCCAATCAAAAATCAAGTTGAACGTATTTAAAGATACATTTTGTTAAACCAACTGAATTTTGGTTGGATAAACGAATTTTTTTTTCAGTGTATATATATATATATATATATATATATTTGATCTTTGACGGCGAACTCAAAGCAATGACGTAGAACAGCAACGGGGAGCCCCGAGTGTTTATAATCCGAGGCCCGGAGCCCTTGTCGCTTCATTTGCACGCATCTCTCCACGCGCAACGCACAGATCATTCGGCTAAACGCATTTCCAATTTTTTTGCCATTAGTCATTGAGAAGAAAAGAAAACGTATTATAACCTTCGCGATCGATCGAGCCCGTGAGGCGAAATTTATGACAACACCGTCGCGATTGTTGTTTCGTAGAGCGGATAATTCAGTAAATAGCGTGTAATTACGAGTCCGAATGTCCGTACATATCAATACGGGGATGAAATATATATATATCGTGTAAATATATGAAGCTTGTGCGACCTCGTTCTTCGATCCATTGTTATCGCGATAAGTAACGCGAGTGTCGATCATAGTCGGGAAACTTTGAGTTTTGATCGGTCGACATTTAAGCGTTTGATGTACTTTGATGACTTTTAATACGAGAGAGAGAGAGAGAGAGAGAGAGAGAGAGAGAGAGAGAGAGAGAGAGAGAGAGAGAGAGAACATGCAGATGTTGCCATGACGAATCGTCGTGGTGCGGTAAAAAAATAAAATAAAAATAAAATCAGGAGGTGAAATTTGATCATGACAAGCAGGGTTAAAAGTGATCCATTAAGGTCTATATATGTTCGTGCCCAAAGTGCTCTGCAACATTTCTCGTGCGTCCCTCGGAAAAGAAAGTGAACTTTGCGAGTGAACTCGGTGGCACGTGAATTATTTCATATTTCTCGATCTTATATTTTATTTTTTTCTCGTCTTTTCTGTCCGACGAGGCAAAATTGTCCGGGCTTACGATCGTGAAAGTGTCTTACTGTATATAATAATAACGCGTTCACATGTACGCTTCGTGGCCGCGCGGACATTGCTGCGTTGCGAATTTGTGGCGCAACCGGACGTACGAGACATTTCTAGGACTAGGATATTTTTTATTGGGCACTCGCAAGACTTTCGTAAGTATACATATATAGATATATTTATTTACGTACAAGAATACTTTTTTTTGTCATTTGCGACGCTGCCACGATCGTTGTGATGCGCAGTTAATAAAAGGAGGAAACGGAGATGCGAATTCTTATATTCCATGGCATTGAAGTTTGCATCGTTGGAATGCAACGGAAATTCTTTTTCGTCTCCTTTTTCCCCATTTTTATTGTTGTCCAAAATATTTGTCGACATAGTTAGATTGTGGGACTCTAATGAGGATCTTGGAAAAACGTTTATCGTAGCTTTGATGTGGCAACATTTTTTAAAAATTAGGAACACAAAAATTTCTTTGCGTCCCGACGATGCAAATTTCAATATCATTCGTTGGCATGCCTATTGGGAGGACTTCAATTAGAATTTTCAAAAAAGATTCGTTGTCGTAATGGATATAAGGAAATAAAAATATGAATGTGAATTTTCGTTGCGTTCGAACGACGCAAACTTCAATACCATCATATTCCGTGATGAATCCTCGACGGCCTTCAATCTATATTTTTTCTCCGTTTTTTTTGTTATTTTTGAAACTTTTGCATCTTTTTGGATACATTTTTCGCGCAGTAAAACACGCATCGTGTTCATTTTTTTCTGCTCGAGACGGAAGCAAGCGCTTCTCAGATGTGTCTTGGGAAAATTCATTGAAAGTGGCGGAATGTTTTCCGTGTCAATGTTGCCCATTGCGTTACCCTCTATAAGTGCAAACGCGCATATGCGAGCCCCAGTGACTTGGACTCGAGTTCAGAATGTTTATTACACACACACACATACCTGAAGAAAGGGGATTGTGTAGACATTATTATTTATTAGTTATATATTAGTGCAGAATATTTATTAAAATTATATACACATACACTACCGCTCAAAAGTTTGGATCCACCAGTCGAAATTTCTTGCCGCACTACAAGTTAGATAGCTCCGTCAAAAAAAATAAATAACCAAATTTAACGAACGGCGTTTCAAAGGGAACCAATTCAGCTTTATTTTGCTTTATTGAAATATTTTTTATGATTTTTTTTCGGGCCGGTACGCACTTTTGAACGTGTCGGTTTTTCGGATTTTTTCGACATTTTTTTGCCATTTTTATCCATGCTAATCTTGAAAGGGGTAGCAGAAGGTCCATTTTCGTTTTTGAAAAAGTTTCGTACGATTCCTTCGGGCAAAGTTATTTCATTTTTTGTTAAAAAAGACAAATTTTAACAAATGCAACGTAACTGAAGAACTATAGGGTTTAAGAGGAAAGGTCATAGATGTAAAAAATTGCATAAGTTAATAATGAATCGCCTGGAATCTTTAAAGAATTTTCCTGTGAGATTTTTGTTCGGACTATTTTCGCTCGAAGCTCTGATGAGTAGGTTGGCTTAAGTCGAAAAGTATGGCATTTAGGACAAGATATCAGGAAGCGAAACTCTTTTAATTTCCGATTTTATTTTTGCTTGCATTTATTCAGAATTTTTTTCGAATTTTTTTTGGCCGAAACTCGTAGAATCGTCCAAAAATGGAACGGCGTATTTCGAAAATTATTGAGTTAGAGACAAAATATTAAGAGGGGAAAATGTTGCAGTGTTTCGTTTTTAACACGTTGAAATTTTTTCAGATTCTATTCAAAACTTTTTTTACAATGTTTCAAAAGCACCTAGACCTGAAAAAAACGTAATAAACTTATGAAAAAAATCGCAAAAAATGCAAGCAAATATAAAATTGAAAATTAAAAGAGTTTCGCTTCTTGATATTTTGTCCTAAATGTCAAACTTTTTTACTTAAGCCATCCTACTAATCAGAGTTTCGAGCGAAAATAGTCCAAACAAAAATCTCACCGGAAAATTCTTTTAAAATTCCAGGCGATCCAGTATAAAGTTATGCAACTTTTTACATCTATGACATTTCCTCTCAAACCCTATACTCCCTGAATTACGTTGCATTTGCCAAAATTTGTCTTTTTTAACAAAAAAAATGAAATAACTTTGCAAAAAAAATCGTATGAAACTTTAAAAAAAACGAAAATGGACCTTCTGCCCCTTTCAAGATTATCATGGATAAAAATGACAAAAATAATTTCCATAAGTTATGCGCCCAATTCTCGATGGTCGAAAAAAGCCAGAAAAACAGACACGTTCAAAAGTGCGTACCTGGTCGAAAAAAAATTATAAAAAATATTTCAAAACAGCAAAACAAAGCTGAATTAGTTTCCTTTAAAACGCCGTCCGTTAAATTTGGGTATCTATTTTTTTAACGGAGCTATCTAACTTTTAGTGCAGCAAGAAATATCGACTGGTGTATCCAAACTTTTCAGCGGTAGTGTGCATAGAGACAGAGGATTTTGCGGACATTAAAGTTCAAGAACTGTCCGCATGGAAGCTTATTGTCTTCATACTCTACGTTACGAAAACCCCAGTGGCTCCAAAATCACCTTGGAATCGAGGTTAGTCTATTTGTAAGGTAATTTCAGTCCTCTTTTCCAAATTATGGATTTGCATGACATATTTTAATGTGCGTTCTCAAAACAACCAGATAGCCTAAAGGCCAAAGTTAGAGAGATGTGATAGGTCCAGAATGTCCCTTCCCCATATATATATATATAAATGTATATATACGGCTCTGGACGCCACCGAATATTAAGTTGATCGAGAACGGTGATACGCAAAAACCCGCAAGGGTATAGGTACGTTGGAACTCACGATATATATATATATATATATATATATATATATATATATATATATTATTCGGTGGCGCCCAGAGCCGTCTCAAGCTACACTATACCGCATTAGCCGAGGGTACGGGGAAACTGTGGAGAACCCATACCGGTATGGTACGTACCCCATACTTTTTTGATTCTCTGGTACGTAGATGTTTTACTCAAGTATCTACACCGACGTCTCAGGAGTATTGGCCTTCCGCTGACTGGTTGATGCGCCAGCCGGTACACGGCTAACGATAAGCGGTTACCGCTCCGAATATCGGCGATGCACAACGATACTTACCTCGAACTCCTGCCAGAGCCAAACTCCGACCGCGCATCCACCAGTTTCTTTATATACTGTATGTATGTGTGTATGTATCTATACATACGCATACATACATACACACTCATATGTTTAACAAACATATATATTTAAACGTAAAATGCATGGCATTAATTTTAGGATTGATACACCCGTCTTTATTCATGAAATAGATGAAAACATTTCCACACGTTTTTTTTTCCTATTTTTTTATCAATGTTTACTAGAAAATTATTATAATCTATTACAAAAGTAATAATCAATCATATTGATGCCCCAACCATCATGAACATACTATATCTTAAGAGAAAATAAAATGTCCATCTGTCGACTGATCAGTTTTTCATTATATATATATATATATATATATATATATATATATATATATATATATATATATATATATAAATATAGTAAACTCGTCCGTCGAGAGATGAACATTTTATTTTCTCCATACATACTATGATGTGGAAGTTTGCATCGTTGGGGAGCAACGAAGATATTTTATTTCCCTTCGCAAATTTTTTGGGGGGATCAAAAGCTACGGCAAACTTTGTCCAAGATCCTCATTGGAGACCTAAAACATAAATCTATCAAAAAAGGTTTTCGACAGCAGAGAAAATGGAGAAGAAAGGAAATAAAAAAGTATTTCCGTTGCTTTGCAACCGTGCAAACTTCAACAGTATTGAATGTTTATTTCAATGGACGGTTTGAAATGATATGCATATACATACAATTTCAAGATGCCGATTAAAAATATATATATATATCAATGGAAAACTGGTCAGTTGAGAGATGAAAATTTTATTTTCTCTCAAAATATAGCATGTTCGTTGTGCGTGTATCAAAATGATTTATCGTTTAAATTTTTAACCTTTGCAATAGATGATAATTGTTTTTTTTTATTAAAAGTCAATAAATAAAAAAATAAACCATAAACACATGTGTGAAAATGTTTTCAGAACATTAGGAATCCTCTCGATCGAAAAAAGTTTTACGTAGCATGAATTATTTAATAAAATTGTTCGCCCCATGGAATGTAGCAAATTATCTGTGTATATGTATGTAAAAAAAACTATTTGCCATTCATATATACATCTTTAGCTATCTCACTTGCCGTGTCACTTTTTTTTCTATCAAAAAGCCGACTGGACCGCTCATTCTTGAGGAACCTTGAATGGAGATGAAATAGAAGAATTAATTCATAGATTCCTATAGCCTTACGAATGGGTTTTGCCGGCATTCCTAGTTGGCACACCCGAATCTCAGTGCACATGGCAACCGTTATCACAAACATTTGTGTCCTCAGCACATAAAAAATATTTCGTCGATCATTTTTGTTCGTCTTGGGCACACGAAAGTCCCCGGATCTCTCGGTAGCGTAACAATTTTCTTTTGTTTATTTTTATTGTCGTTTACGTCACGCAATCAGATCTACGTTCGTAGAGCTGCGTCGGGTACATATTTCGCTCGCAATAACATTGCACAATACGCTCGCCAATGGACAGACGTAAAATACAGGCATTCGCCTAATTGTCCGCGTTCCCTCTGCGCAAACTTTGTCCAACCTCTGGTACACAATTGTGAAGAAAAAAAAGCGTTTTAGCCTCTTTTTTCCTTCCGCGGAGCAGTCACCCTCCGCTTTAGTCGCATTACGCGCTTACGATCGAAACTGTTTATCGACATTTTTCAGCAGGACACGTGGCCCGTTTTTTCCGTGGACTTTTACCGAACGGTGTAATTTTACGGTCTCGAGGATTCGTTGAAAATCTCGTTTTTTATTCCGAAAGATTTTCATTTCTTCGCGGAACATTTCGTAATGGTGCTCCAAACTGACCATTTTACTATCGAACTAGGAAGATTGTGAAATTTTTTCAAATATTTTCAAGCCTGCAGATTTTTGCGACACGAATATTTGCTCAGGGGTCGTCCATTAATCACGTGAGTCTCAAATAAGGGGGGGGGGGGTTGGATAACATCACGATTGATCACGCTGGGGGGGGGGGGGGTGTTGTGACATATCACGTGTATTTTTTTTGTAAGTGCGCGGACAATGTCATTCAAATATGCTGACAATATATATTTTATTTCGTTTGTCATAATAAAATACCGCACTCTCTATCGCTTGTGTCAGACGTTTCTTAACAAAAAAAATACACGTAATGTTGGGAGGGGGGGTTCAAAAAGTGGCCTAAAAAACCTCACGTGATTAATGGACGACCCCTCAGGAAGATTTTTCAATGATTTTTTCGCAGATTCTTCGTATACGAGTGTCTACTTCTATTTGTTCTTTTTAGTATTTATCTTTGAAAAATGTATTTTATTAATTTTTTTGCAGGTTTGTGTGCGAGTGTCTATTTTTATTTATTCTCGCACGACTGCACCATCAGCGATGTGTATCCATTTTCATTTTTGCAAAATAAGGTATAAAAAGAGGAATTTTTCACACGTCCCTCTTCTTCTTGATCTTGGCCCCTCCCTTTCGCTCTCTCTCTCTCTCTCTCTCTCTGTTCTCAAGTCTTTCCTGCAAGTGGAAAAAGTCCCTACCCGCACAGACATTCGAACAGGTGAAGTACCTTGCGCCTGGCTACCCCACACGCTCGTTAGTGATTGCTTGATCCGGCGCTGTGTGGCCACCACCACGCAGAGTGAAAGAAAGAAAGAGAGAGAGAGAGAAGAGATACTGCGGTCCACTTGACTAGCAATCCGCACTCCATCTCGTCCGGCGTCGAGGCAGACCAGACACGCTCCCCGGGTGTCTCTTCATTTTCTGTCATATCTGTCATATCTCTCTCGGCCCTCCCTCCCTCTCTTTCTTTCTTGCTTTTTCCGCTTATCAGTTACCTGTGTGTCTCGAGTAAATCCTTATATAATATTGATTCATTAATATTTAGATATACAAATACATATGTATACATATATTTCCAAAGTGTGCTCGGAAGGCCTCGAAAATCTGTGAGAAAGCGAGAGGATTTAAATACGAAAATTGTCACCTAATATTTGGATCGATCGACGGAAAAATATTTATCGGCGCAAGTATTTGTGAAATACTTTTTTGGTGCGCGACCGCTTCGTCGGATCTTCGAAAAAGCATTATGCTTCACAGTTTTGTGCCAGTGCTACAATTATTCGTTTGATCGTACGACAGTTGTACAGATCGTAATAATAAATACATCAAATTTTGAGAAAAAGTGAGACGGCCCTTTTATATCGTTTTATAAATTATTTACAATAATTTTGATAAATGAAAAATAATCATTAATATGAAATGAAAAATAGTAATGAGTATAAAATTTAAAAAATAATTGCTTGTAATAACTTAATTGAATAAAAACAACACAGTGATGCGGGCCTAGTTATATCGTTTTATAAATTATTTATATTAATTTTAATTAATTAAAAATAATAATTAATAATAAATAAATAAATAATAATTTATAATAACTTTGAAAAAAAGTGATCCGAGACTAGATAGTGACCTGTCGTTTGTTGCTGTCATTTCTTTTTTTTTCGTGTTGCGTTTCAAAACTGGTTGTCAATTGATTTACGAAGGCCCGAAGATAATGGAAATTGAACGTGATTACGGGAGGAATTATGCGGCTTCGTGAATACTTCAATGCTTCGAAGGATCTTGGCATGTCGTGAGATTCACGTGCAAATTGTACGAGTCAGTGAGGCAGTGGATTTTTCCAGAAAAAGGAAGGAACTATCGCGTGGCTCGAAACTTCCGGCGCGCATGAACGTAAGGATAAAATTTAAAAGAAACGAAACGAAAATAATCTTTTCTGTCGTGACAAACTTTTCGGCTCATTGCATCGTTTCGTATCGAAGATCGTGTCCCTGCCGATGCTGTGGCGCGACTGAAAGTCCCGCTGCATAGAGCGGAGATCTCGACTCCCCTCCGACAGTCCCGTCAGCGCCGAAAAAATAAACAATTTCCGGCAAATGTAGAAGCGGCAAGGTTGAACGAACAGCGATGTCCAGAACCCACGGATCAGTTTTTTTCCTTTTCATTACATAAGCTTTAGTGCTTTACGAGGCAAAGTATTCTACGGAATTTTCCCACTTTGAGAAATCAGCGCGCTTTCGTGCATTTCCCAGGGCTGCCAGAATTCGAAAAAAAATCTTTCATTTTTTCCTTTACTAACAACAACAATGAACTTTTTAAAAACAAAGTTTTTAAAAAGGCTCATTGAAAATCTTAAATAAAGCTCTTGAAGGCATGTTTCAAGTCAAAACATGAACAATTAACTGATGGGCCATAAACTTGAATCAGCATAAACTGTACCTCAATTTAGGAAATTGTTTCCCTCGAGGCTTCTCTCGAAGTAAATTTGTTTCAAATCGTTAGTCGTAAACATATGAAAGAAAAATTGGACCCTTAATTAAATTAATATTTTGGAATGATTTCATGACAAAATATTTCGTTAGTCTTGATAGTCAATTTTTTAAAATAATAATTATTATCAACATTATTACTTCTTTATATTAATAATCACACCGAGTTATGTTTATTGTTTATTATAAACTATACCTTCTTTACATAAACTTCAACTTTGTTATAACCATTTTTAGTAAACAAAAATTGTGGTCAAAGAAAATGTGAAAGTAATTTTAAAGCGAAACATTATTCGTAAACAAAATTCGTAATTTCATAAAACAAGATTCTTTTCAACGAGAAGAATTTTTTAAATCGCATTACGAATTTTTTACTCAAAATATCCCCCACGAAATTATTTTAAAATATACTTTCTCGGAGTCATCGTGTCTTCTGTGTAGCATTTTTTAAATCTGTTAAGTTATACATGCGCAGAAAGAGTGTAACGTCACGAAATTATTATGAAATATCAACTTTCCTCGGGTCACTAATTTGTCGTTGATTATTTTTAAATCGATGATGATCTAGGTAGAGCAAGAGATGTGGATCTTCGAATGTGCGAGTGCATAGATATACTTTGCAAGGCAGGAGAGTTCGATGCTGGTTAATAGTATTTATCAAGCTCGTTCGGAGAATTGCTGAAACATCGTGCTGTATTTCGAGAGCGGAATATATATGTATATATATATGTATAAATGCGATTTAAAAGAGCGAGGAACTGAGAACCGGTAAACAATAACGGTGATAGAAGGCATCCACCATGAAAAGATGGACTTGCATCGGGGCATCAATTCCCCTCCAGTATTGCAGGATATACCTCGCGCGCCTATCAATTATAATGCGTCAGCCCATAGCACGGACAGTCGCTCGCGAAGTATATAGGAATAAAGCGCAAAAATCCGGGGAAACAGAAGGAGACAGAGAGAGAGAGAGAGAGAGAGAGAGAGAGAGAGAGAGAGAGAGAGAGAGAGAGAGAGTGCCATCATTAAGTAAACCAGTGCGACTATATCTCTACTCTTTCCTAAGATTTTTATGTGTCAATTTATTGTTGGCCGAAAATGAAAGAAATTCATTGAGTTGTCTGGCTCTCTGTGAAAACTGTTTCTTATTATTCCAACAACTGAATTTGAAGCTAAGCTTGAAACTTAAAAAAAAATATAACATCATTTTATTGCTCATATATTGTTTAAATATGAAGTTGAAGTTTGCATTGGAATACAATGAAAATTAATATTTCTGAATTCCTTAAATTTTTTTAGCGAATTTAGCCTACGAAATGCTTCAACCATTTTTTAAGATACTTGTTTACCGATCTGTAATATAAATCTACAAAAAATGATTTCGTACAATAACAAACAAAAGGAAATAAAAATATAAAAGAGAACTTTCGTTGCATTCCGACGATGTGAACTTCAACGTTTTAAAAAATTCGGTGTAGTAGTAGAATAGAATCTTTTCGTTACGATTGACAAGTCGATTAAACTGTTTAAAATGTTTGACCTTAAGATTTCTACAGTTGAATTTTGAGCTAAGCTCGTAGCTTCAATAAAAAATATGCAGTCTATTTTTTATTGCTCGTTAATGGTTTCATTTAATTTGCAGATGATCGATTTATCGATTAATCGTGAAACAAAATTCTTTCGTTACGATTGACAAGTTGCTGCTAATTTTTCTTCGGCCATTAATGAATTGTTTTCTTTCTACTAAAACTAAAGTCAGCTATTAGGATGCGAACGAGGCTATCGTTTTTTTTATTTGCCCTGGCTCCAAATTATCACTCTTACTCGTTATTCGTATTGCGGAGTCCTTGTACGCAAGAAAAGTTCTGCGAAACGGCTTCTCTTTGGCATAAACTTGTTCAGCATCCTCTCTCGCTCCCCCTCTGTCCCTTGGTCTCACAGAAAAGTTACGAAACGTTTTTGCTTTCCACAAAAAGATCGAGTATCGGTCTATACCACATGGAACGAACGTTTCATCTGCACGAGACGACTCTCTCTCTCTCTCTCTCTCTCTCTCTCTCTCTCTCTCTCTCTCTCTCTCTTCTGCTTCTTCTCTCATAGCCTACTCTGTGCAACTCGGAGTTCTCGATGAAAGTGAATACGCGACTTCTCGTTCTTTCTCCGTACTGCCCTGACCCCACATACCTGGTCACACATCGCGCAACAACGAAATCATTACAAATTTTGAAAAACTTTCATTTGCGGCAAAAAAATTATTCGTATTCGTCCCACATTACGCAAAATATAATGAGCAATAAGGTGAACGCACGAGAAGCAACACGGAACGATAATAATAACATTTCGTCTTAATCGAAATTTGATGCCCATCTCCAATTGTCATTTATTCGACAACGAAAAATTTGAATCGTAGCGGGATGATTTTTTTTTTCGTTTGCCTAAATCGTGGGATTTCACAAAGGCGCAAAACGTCGCGGATACTCGCTCGGTGTAGTTCGTCGTAGGCGTAATTGTAACGTCGCGTCAGCATCTTCGAACACGTAGACAGCTCTCGTTTCGAAGATTTTTTTCTCTCTTTTATTCAAACCTTTCTTCCATTCCAGTTATAATCGTACAGAAGTTACCGAGTGCTGAATCATTGGCATCGTGTGCTCAGGTTTTGTGAGATAGGGAGCGAAGAAGTCCAATCTTATCGAATAAGTTTTGCAACCCACACTCGCAATTAGCCGTAATCATATCACGTAAACATTCTTTTTTTTGCATCGTAGTACGGACGAGAAAATCGAAGAAAAAGTAGGCAGGTATTGGAATGTTCGTTGCAATTGACGTCGGCAAAGTATCGCGCTTGAACGGTGCACTGCTCTGACCCGGGGAAATGTCACGTGCGACAATCAATCGGGTCCGTTTTTTCCCGGTTCGCGTCTCAAAGTTTTTTCAGTCTAACTTTTCGACTCCTCGTGCAAAAATTGTCGTAGGGATCCAATTCGATTCCCATACTTGTCCCTACTTTCTGATAGGGACATTTTGGTAGACATTTTGGATCCAATGCGCCATCGCGTACCAAAATGTCACGCTCGTACATTGGATTCTAATCAGGCTTCCCCACTGGAATCAACGAATCCAATTTGAATCCAAAAGGATTCTCACATTATCGAACAGAATCCAATAAGATTCTTGATGGATCCCATCGTATTTCGTACATTGAAATTTCCAAACGAAATACACAGATATACAAAATGAGTGGATCTTAAAAAAGTAAAAATATTATCTCAAAATAATATAAATCGCTTGAAAATGTATATCTTAAGGGGGCAGATACCTTTAGGCGAGAAAAAAATAGGTGATTTTCATGATTTTTTTAAAGGCAACATTTCTTCACCATTTTTAAGACTTTAGATATCTTTTATTACTACTTTTGGCTGTTACATGGTATTTTTATTTTTATTAATCTTTAGAAATGATGGAGGTATGGCACGGTTTTCTAGACAGGTTGCGGCGGATTTTATCATAGGGCGTGACACGTGGCATCGACGGGATTGATCTGAAAAAAATAACAACCAAGATTTTTCTTTCGTTAACACTCATACGCAGAATATGAACCGCGAAAAAGTGAGAATCTAAAAAAATCGATGAAGTCGTACACTTTGAAACAAAAAGATTTAATTTTCCGGAAAAAATGGTCACATTTCGCAATAAAAGAATACGTTTTTTTAAACTTTCAAATACATTTAGGGTCATTTTTTAGACAATAAGGTTGGGAAGATTTATACGAAATTTCAATAGAATCCGTCGATTAGTTTTTTAGCTATACGTCACGCCAGTTTCGATAATGCAGTTTAGAAGACCGTGCCATACCTCCGCCTTTTTGAGGATTAATAAATAAAAATACCATGTAACAGCTAAAAGTAGTAATAAAACCTACCCTAAGTCTTAAAAATGGTGAAGAAATGTTTCCTTTTAGAAAAAAGTAATAAAAAACAGCAAAAAATATCCTCGCCTGAAGGTACCTCCTCCGTTAAAAATCGAGTCGAATCACATCACAGAAAATCCACTGTAATTGTCGTGTGTTATTTATTTTACTGCACTTTTACACAATATCCCCACACACGTATGCGCTCACAAAGCGTGCAGGTTATGTTTCAACACGCCAAGTTTTTCCTCGTTACTTTTCACGTATTTTCGATTCAAACGTGGTGAGGATGCTCAAACAGCGTTTATCGGGAAACAGCGCCGAATCCAATTGAATCCAAATGAGGATGTGCGGTGTCCCTGACAAATCCCTTTAGCGATGTGAGTGCATTTTGGGACTCCCTGACAAATTTCTGCACGGGATCACGAAAGGATATTTTTTTGCGATATCCGACAAATTGCGGTTTAGAATTTCGAAAAAAAAATGTCAAACGACGTAAACCGGGAATGAGCGCGGAATCCACTTGGATTCCCATGTGGATTCTCTACGTCCGGCGTCCCTAAGAAACCCCCCTATAGATGTGGCAGGATCTGGGAAGACCCCCACAACTATCTGCACGGCTCTTCGTTCCTTTCGCACTTTTCGAATTATTTCCAGTACACTGTTAAAATAGACTACGTCAAACAAACACGTGAAAAATTGGACTTGGTATTTAACGAGACAATTAATCGGTAACAGAATCTCGTCAGGTGATTGTGCAAAAAGTTTTTTCCATTTCTGCTTGCCGGATCACGTAAATTCGATCTAGGTTTATTTTTCTTCTAAAAATATTCCCAGCTTAGCTATCGCATAATTATTCAGCGTTTATCAAACGAGAGTAAAAAAACAATTGACCCCCGATCACATGTCATCGTCAAAGTAACAGGAATTTCCCAGTATCGCTAGAATGATAGCCATACGCACGTGATTTGTTTTTTTTTTCTTCGAGACACTTCCAAAGAGTGTGAATTTATCATCAATCGTATCCAAGCATCGATTTTTCAAAATTTTCCCAGTATCGCTACAACGATAGCCATATGCACGTGGTTTGTTTTTTTGTCGAGACACTTCCAAAGAGCGTGAATTTATTATCAATCGTATTGGAGCATCGATTTTTCAGAATTTTCCTATCAAACGCAACAACTTTTTCCTCGGACGCTCCTGCTCTTTTCTCGTTCTTCTCGAGGAGACAAATAGTGTCTCGCCAGGGATGCGGAGTCTGCTATTATGTAGCAATCAATACAAATCACCGAGCGCGTCAAATTGCATTCGAACATGCGCAAAAAACGCGGTTATTTTTCTAACCTGCCGAGCGATGCCAAGTGCATAAACATTTCTACGTATGTCTCTTCTCTTACGTCACGACGCTTTTTTTTGTGATTGATTAAACGAGCGTCGACGACACAAGTCTTGTTTACCAAGATCGAAAAACAATTTGATCAGTCTCTACCTGGGGAAGAAGAGGTACGAAGAATATGCGTAAACGCAGAGACCTTTTTGAGAACACTTTCACTTTCGGCGTTTGCTTTGGAGCCGCGTCAGCGCGCGTACGCGCAATGAGACTGGGAAGGATCTTGTGAGCTTGCGAGTCTCATCGATTGAGATGTCGCGCTTCGATACTCGAGTATCGATACCTCTTTTGCGATACAAATATATCAGTCGATCGAGATTGAAGTTCAACGCTTCCCAATTATTGTATATCCGTTGAACGGTGCGTATTTTGTATTAGTTGTAAAGATCCATAATTATCCGCGATTGAGATGGCGTTGAAGTTTACACCGTTGCAATGCAACGGAAGTTCTTTTTTATTTTTCTATATTTTTATTGCAATGCAAATTTCTTATTTATCGATTGAGGTCGTGCTTTTACTGAAGATAGGGAAAATAATTTGAGTGTTTTTTGTATCCCAAGGCGGCAAAAAAATGTAAGCTAGCAAGGGATGTTTGATTATCGTTGCCTTCCAACGATTAGATCGATCCTCAAAATTATTTAAAAGTCCATAAAAATGTATGTCCCCCCAGATTGACAATTTCTATTTTCAAAATCGTCGTACGTCCACGGATACACATTTTTCGGGTTTATCCGGCTCAATTTCGAGCTTTCGACAACAACTCCGCAATATATGTGATCGGCGAAAGATTTCCCATCGAAAAGAGCCGCGAAATGGTGTAAAAAAAAATTCCACCTATTTTAGCCAGATTCCCAAAATGTGCACTTGAAGAATGGCCGACCGCGTGTAAAGCTTTTCTATCTAACAATTACAAAAGAAAGCCCCGTTTCGAATGGTTCGAATGGCTACAAGGTTTTTTCTGCATTCCTGCGCCAAGATTAATTATCCATTCGATCTTTTTATATATAGGCCATGAATGCGTGGAATAAGAAAGGAAAGAAAAAGAAAGAGATCGAACGTCTCCGTGACCGTCACACTCGTGGGTCGACAGTGATCCGCATAAAGTTCGTTGCACCCTAATTTATTACACATACACAAATGCACTTGAACGATATATATATATATATATATATATATATATATATATATATATATATGAATACACATCGGGCAGTGATCTTGCTGGTGTTTAAATTGAGCCCGACGCTCGCCACAGTAATAGCATATTTAAGGGCGTCGTGGTCCGGAAACCCCGAAACCTCGATTTATTCCCCAATCATTAAATACGATCAACCTCATTATTTTCGCAATAAAAAGCCTTTCATACCTGACCCAATGGAATTTATTTGAAAAAAAAAAAAACATTTTATGATTTAAAAATATTGAACACGGGAAGAAATGAATCTTCGACTTTTTCATTACAGCTTTGCTCGTCATTGTTTTTTGTTGCAGATTCAGCCGGTCAAGCGAATAAATAAGTGAGGGCAAGGCGAAACTTCCCAGGCAACGGAAACGTGGCGAGAAAGAAGTATTTACGGTGTGAAATAATTTTTGAAGAATCAAAGAAGCCACGAAACGATAATCCATAGTCGTGAGTCGGCGAATAAAAACAACCACGGAAACAATGTTGGGAGAAGTGACGTGATGATGATCATGCGCCATAACGATCCAATTCCCAATATAATAATCACGTAAACGTGCACAAATTGTGCAAGATCGATTGGATCGGAAAAGCGAGGAAATCAATTTTCAAAATCACTAGATTTTCGACACCTTCGGTGTTTTAAAGGTTCAAAGAAAAAAAGTGCAAATTCAACGATAATTCGAGTTGACGAGCTACAAAAATTACCAAACAATTGCAAGAAGAATGCTCAATTTGTATTTCGATCCATCGATCAATCGGCCGCAGTCAAATTGTTGATATTAAAATCCATTTTCCTGCTGAAAGATAGTTCGATCGTAATTCCATCCTACGATCAATCGATGCCAATTGTCTTCTTACCATAAAGCTTTGGGGTTGAATAATACACAAGTTGAGAAGAAAAAACCGTCAAGATGAAGTTCATCACCTCGTTGTTCGGCGTCGGGTCGCCCAAAAAAATGGGCAGGCAGTACTTGAAGGTTGGGCGCAACGCCCTTTTCGGTATCAAGCCGAAAAATGCTGAAGGCGAAATTTGCACGGAAAAAGTGCCGAGGCCCCTAAAAATGCTCATATCGAAGAAAGGAAAACTCCGACACAGTGAGTAAACAAAAAAATCTCTATTTTTTCATTCATCGTTAAGCCTTATTATTGTACTTATTAATATGATTATTTAAATTTGGAAAGTGCCGTTTTCTCGAAACTTCCAAGCACTTCAAAACAAAATGCTAACGGGTAACGGGAATTTTTGCTGGTTGATTAAAGTTAATTGAATTCCCGAAAGACCCGAAAGTCGCTTGAGTAGAAAAAATATATCTCGGAGTCACGTGGAAAAGCCGATGTGCTAGAAAGATAAAATATTCACGTATTTATTGAGAAAATTTAATTAAAAAATCAATAATGCTGCAGTTAATTTCTTTTACAGTCTCACAGCTGTCTCTCCCTTGTATCCCATTGATTGTGCGCCCATATTCGACTCTCGCTTTTTTCTGTTCGATCGTTCACGAATGCGTGGAAGTCATAAAAAACTGTACTTGTGTCAGCCACTTCCTTTTATCGTCACCGACTTGTAAATAATCAATTTTTTCTCGGCACAGTAAAAAGCAGGCCATTTTTCTTATATTCTGCCAACTTTTTATCGTTAGTTCAAATGAATTTTTTTTTAACTGCGAAGTTAATTTCCCTCGCTCGTTGGAATTATCTTAATTCCGCGAACTTTTATTTTTATATTTCCTCCCAATAGGTGGGGCTACTAATTTTACTTTTCATTGTCAACCCTCGATGTGTGAAAAAAAATAATCTGACAGTAAAATTTAAACGACATTGTATCACTATGAGAGCAAATTTCGAAGGAGGCTTATTCAACGAAATTCTCGGCGAACTCTTATCTTCAACTTCCTCTCGGATTCAAAACCGGTGCATTCTGCGATGGGCCGAGAGCGAAGCACACGGACGAAAAATACGATGTTGAGAAATAATATTTAAGAAAAACGCCTCGACGTTCGACCACTTTGCGAATCGATTACGGCGAAACGAAGCAAAAAATGCGATTTCGCTCGTAGAAACACGCAAAATTGGCTATTCTTGTTAAACGGCTTTTGCTTTTTTCGAGAAAGACAGCCTTCCTCAACCTTGACCCAATCTGCGACGCCGCAACGGCATCGGAAGATCATGCATATGGGGCCTCTCGATCAGACGGAGACTAAAGTCGAGGCTTGAATAAAAATGAGATATATATATATATATACATGTACATGTGAAGCGACCACTAGGATCCGCCTCAGGTTACGGGAATTCCGGTTGCAGCTCTCGACGAGTATTAATGACACACCTCTTTCACGTGGTCCTACCGTCGATCCACTCGTTTCGTAACCCACCACCAAAACGTCCACCCAAATGTCGTTTGTGATCGAATTTTCTGGGTTACGTGACATACTGCCTGCGGGTGCAACGATAAAAATACAATAAAAAAGCACCCCATGCACCAAAAAAAAAGTATATGAAATTCAGGAGAAGAAATATTCGGCAGAGATCGAAATATTTCGATGCGGCTACGCGATAATTAATACGATATCGCCGTACACACATTGAGCTACTGCTCGAATATAAATTTATTTCAAATAAAGATCTGCATTTTTTTCCCTCAATTATAGTTTCGTTATTACATTTTTTGTATGCTGCCACTCAATTGTTGGAAAACACTGCTGTGCATTTGGGTTATCGATAGCAAAAATGAACATCGCACGTTCTCTTACGTTTTTATAGATGAAATTATCTCAAATATAAATCTGTATGTTGTGACCTCAATTACACTTTTGTTATTAAATGTTTTTCGTATCCTGTCGATAAAAAAATTGTTAACCCTTTTTTGCACCTGGATTATTGATAGCAAAAATTGACAAGGGCATGTCCTCTTACGTTTTCATAGATAAATTTATCTAAAATATAAACCTGTATTGTTGCCCTTAATTACACCTTTGTTATTAAATTTGTTCGCATCTTGTAGATAAATATTTTTTTTAAACACTGTTTGGCACCTGGATTATCGATAGCAAAAATGAATAATCGCACGTCCTCTGCTGTTTTTATAGATAAATTGATTTCCAATATAAATCTGTATTACGGGTCCTTAAGTACACTTTTTTATTAACTTTTTCGTCTCCTGTCAATAAATGTATTTTTTTTTACTGTTTTGCATCTGTTTTATGAATAGCAAAAATGAACGTCACACGTTCTTCTACGTTTCTCCATCATCAAACGTTCTCAAACGTTTATCGGATTAAAGGATGTCCCGACAAACTTTTATCCCTGTCGGTATGTATGTCGAATCGATGAGAAGAGACTTTCAGGTGTTTCGGCCAACCCCCAGCCCCACCCCAAAGATATGCATACCTGCTGTGTTTCGAATGGACCTTTGGTCAGGCAATACAACCAGGATGTGCAAATACGTAACAACTGGCAAAAAATGCTGGAAGAACGTGCCCAGAAGTTTCCTTGGAGTTTTTAGAGTTTCATCGCTCATCGATGTGACAAAAAAAGGTCGGGGTTCAGACAGTATTGAGTCCCGAGTCCCGAGTAGCTTGGCTATGAGACACTAACTGCGGAATTGCCATAAGCCGCAACCTTGACAGACTTTCAAGGCTTTATTGGATAATAAAGTCCGATCGAAAACGCCATTTTTCAGCCATCTTAAATTTCTCGGTTATTTCCTCTACGGCATTATTGATGCTTGAGAACGTCGCACTTGTTGTGTGAAGTTCGGATTCTTCAAAGTTGGTGCTAACATCATCGATAATTTAGGATCTGTTCTCCGATTAGGCTTAGCCACTTTTCGCTATAGGCTCGGGATGGAAATTGCTTCACGCTCTTCAAATATTCACCTAATCTTTGAGATAAAAATAGATCTATGATTTCACAAGAGCGAGGGAGACAGAGAGGTGGAGGGAGAAACCCGAGAAAAACTGGAAAAAAGGAATCTTTACAAATGTGTCTGTGTGGGTGCGAATTTGTGTATGTGTATGGAGGTAGGTAAAGGACACAAGGAAAAGCAGAGAGAACGATTTTTCGGTGTTGAAGGGCGCCTCGTTTAAATGCAACGGAAGATCTCTTTCACATTTTTATTTCCTCACTTTTATTATCATACCAAATGTTTTTTTTTTCGCAAATCTATACCGTAGATCTCGAAAGAAGTATTAAGAAAATAGACGAAGGCTTGCAGGCAAAATTCGACGAATAAAATCAAAGCTGTTTGACAATATCAATTTTCATTGCATTTCTATGATGCAACCTTCAATCTCACGAAGCAATAATAAAAATACGAAAAAATGATGTCGTTCAAGTTTGCATCGTTGGAAAGCAAAGATTTTTTTATTTTTTTTTTTATTTATCTATTTTTATCATTATCCAAGGCCTTTTTGCAAATTGACGTCGTAAATTTGTATAATGAATACGTAGAAACGTTTGAGCGATTTCCACAGCCTAAAAAACAATTAATTATCGTTGTATTCCAACGATCCAAACTCCAACGTCGTAAAAAATATCATGGTTCGTTTTTTGCTCGAAGCCATCTTGCTTGCTCATTGTCATGACTCTTTAATTGACAACAAACGCGTCCACCTCGCGTTAAATCTGCACTCCTCGCAATGCTCCGGATCATCATCACTCCGCCTTCTCTCGCCGCCATACATGCGTTTAAATTCCTTTACAGATACCCGCAGACAAAATTTTCAGATCACTTTCACTTTCGGCGTTCGATCGCCGAAGCTGGAATCTTTGCGAGCTTGCGCGTCTGGCTAATAATAATCAGTTGCCCTTTATTAATAAAACTTGGCTAGCACTTTCTCCACGCGAAAATATCATTCGATCGATATTGAAGCTCGTCTCCAATCAATTGTCCTGTAATTCTCGAACAATCTGCACTTATAATTCTGGCATATATTTCATTATCATCCCCGATATTCTTCGCGCTGACGTTTACGACCGCTCAATGATAGTCATTTCCTTCACAAAGTATCTTACAAGGAACATCGATGAGTTCGCCTTCGATTTTGTTGAAACTCATATTTGTGATGAAGCCTTGAAAATTGTACGGCATATACCGAATGCAGCCTCCAAATTTTCAATCCATCGTCTACACCGTTTTAATAAAATGTACAATTGAAGAAACACTTTTTGACATGGGCAGTTTTACGCGCGAAGTAGTGTGTAGAAATGTTTACAATTTTATGAACAACTGTTAAATCACTTAGTACGTTACGACAATTTCGTCTCCCTTCACACTATGACAACCAGGCATTTCCGTATGTCGAAAAGTGTTTCTTCAACTGTACATTTTATAGAAACGGTGGAGACGATCGTTTTAAAATTTAGAGGGTGCAATCGGTATATGGCAAAGAATTTACTGTATAAATTTAAACGAAATGGTAACATATCGTCAATCGTCCCGAAACAAGGGGGGAAACCGCCTCTCAAAAACAGCGTGTCGAGGGAGGGATTTCGCAGCTTCACCCACAAACAGCCCACCGATCTGAATGAAACAAAAACCAACATTCTTCTAATATACGGCCATGGAAAAGTCACTCTGGGAGTATGGAAAAAAATTAAATTAAGGGGCGACACGCCTTTCTTTCGGGGGGTGACTTTCCCCACTCAAAGCCGTTTGTCCGCGGATAAAAAAATGCGTATCTAATAGTTTTCAATACTTTATCACATATATAAGATTCAACCAAATCGAAGGCGGACACTTAAGTGATGTTCCTTGTTTGAAGAATCACTATACGTCACGATCCATAGTGTGTTAAAGCCTTCCGGAGAGTCGACGATAGATCTTACATGCACAGGACGACGTGATGTGGCGATGTAGTTGGAAAAAACCATGAGCACTCGTGTAAATCATTGTCTGTTGCGCCAACAGTGCAATTATTGGGTATATCTTCTTTTGTAATCATATTCAACAAATATATATATATATATATATATATATATATATATATATATATATATATATATATATATATATATATATATATATATATATATATATATATATATGATAATTCAACGGTAAATTATCTCGCTCGAGCTACCGTGTGTGAATACTAAATCCCCTCATTATTATTTTCCGCTATTACAATGCAACCGCGCTTGCTTCTCGACACTCTCACTCTCTCCATGGCTCGCTTCGAGCTTCGATAGCAATTCGCTCGTATCGTTTATTTTACCACCACCCCACACAATCCTTGGTCTCGGTATGCAAAACCTCGATATTTCGTTACTCGTGGTAAACACTATTCTTCCGTTTAGTGTGATCGGTAGCTTCGATCGTTAAGTAGCGTTTAACAATTAATTGAAGCAGTCTCGCACCGAGATCGAAGATATTCTTTTTTGTTTCAAATCGAATTGACCTGGTAGGTAATTGAATGACTACGTAATGCAGCTCTCATTTAACGATTTATTCGCGCTGGTGCGGAGAACAATTTGCAGGTGGATCGGTTCGGCTGAGTGAACGTTTTACGATCGGGAAGGAATATTAACCGGTGTGAAATCGGTTAGTTTGCGTACGCAGGTTTCCAAATGCACGGGGTAGAACAAATCATGTACATATTAGTATTTTTAACAATATCTTTATTGACTCTGCGTGGTGGTTTGTAGGAAACTATTTTTCATCGGAGTTCATTTTCGCGTTTCATTTGAGGTGTGTGAGGTTTTACGTGAAAACCCGCAAGGGTATACGTTGGCACGCCGGAACCAATTAAAATATTCTTACTTTGTCTGAAAGGTGGTTGGAAAGACATTGATATAATTTATATTATATTATTATATTATTATTATAGTCATAATGATTATAATAATATTTATAGATAATACGCAACATTATTAGTTATATCAATGTCTTTGCAATCGTCCCTCAAACAGATAAGTATACATAAAAATGAGTCAGTAGTATTTCCTGAAATGTTTTACAAATAAAAACAAACAAACAAAAAATTGATGTTTTTTTTAATGCTCCGAATTTTTTTTCTTAAATTTAACAAGCTACTAGTGCAAAGTTGTAAAAAAAGTCGAAAAAAATTGGTCTTTCCATTTTGAGGATGATTACACGATGTTTAGGAACAATACACTTGTTCCTTTAATTGTTTTGTAAAACTTTGATCAATCGGTTCGGAAAAACGGTTCGATGGATCAATTGAAAAATTACAGTTTTATAGGGGGTATATTGAGCTGAAAAAAATAGGCTACATTAGTTTTTCCATCAATATTTGTCAAGTAGTAGGAGATTTACTGAAAAACCATGAAAGGTCATTTTTTTCAGAATTATGTTACGGGAGAAAACATTTTTTTTTCTTAAAAATCAGTCAGACGGGCTTGTTCTCCCTCTATTTCTTGTGATTGCGCGATAACCGTGGCTCCCAAAAATGTTTTGGCAAAATATCTCGAAACTAGAAACTTGATGCTTCAAGATGCTTCTTTTCATCTCGATACGACCATTTTACACATAGATACAGCGCTTCAAAAAACACTAAGCTACAAGTGCTTCGAAAACTCTATATATAAACATATGTAATAATAATTATTGTAATAATAATTTCCTGAGTTCCAGCCTTGCGAGTTTATACGTATTGCCCTTTCCAATTAAATCCTTTCCTATCACTCCCTTTCCGCAGTTGGCTAATCTAACCTGACGTTCCGGTGCGTCTACAGCTGTCTTAAACTGCAATGTACGGAATTTTTCGAGAGCACGGGGAAACAGTGGGAAACCTGTACCGGTATTGACGGTCCCATATTCTTCCCATTCTCCGGTGCACAAACCTTTTACTCATGTATCTACACGAAAATCAATCAATTTCAATAGAATAAATATATTTCGATTTACATCAATTATCTTCATATATCCGTTTACATTAAAAGAACTTTATTATTATTGCGTAAGTAAAATAAGAATAATTCGTTGTACACGCACACAAGCAAAGATTATTTCTCACATTGGGGAAATGCTCTCCTCGCGTTTACAGCAATTTTTTATTCAGGTTGCCATATCGTTATTGACATTCACTCGTGTTCTGGGGCTGCAGAACTTGGCAATGTCTCGCAAAGGTTCACGATACGTATAGAGCTGATAGGAGCATGGCAAAACTGCATCGGAGATCTCTGTCGCAATTTCCCTCAGCGTATTTGTGTGTATGCACGTGTGAACGTGTGTATGTACCTCTGCGTGTTTGTAATCGAACGGTGCCGGTTGGCAAAGACGAAAATTCCACGTCAAGTTGGCCCTGACCACGTATCTCCGGCAAAGCGAGATGACTGTAGTCTGTTGACGTCTATACATATATTGTTGGGCTCATGAAAGCGCAGTTGGTTTGCATCTGAGTTTATATATACATATGTATATATATACAGTCGAACCTCGATATAACGAATCTCTAGGGAAGTTCGTTATATCGATGTTTCGTTACATCAAGATCATGTTGTTTAAAATGTCCTTAAAAAAAATATTAGTGTTATAAATATAGGGATATTTTTTAAAGAAAGAAAGGTTCAAATTTGAGCCATTTTTACAAGCAATTAACAATTAGGTCACAATGTATATTATTATGTTGTTGCGTAATGGTTTTGGGTGTCTATCTGAAGGGAATGGACATATCTTCGTTATATCGAGGATTTCGTTATATAGAGGTTCGTTATATTGGGGTTCGACTGTATGTATATATATGTGTGTGTGTGTGTGTGTATTCATATATATACACACATATTTCTGTTCTCGAAGTCTATTTACCCTCGTTTGGCCAATCGAGCACTTCAAACACTTCGCAGGACGAAGCAGCTTGGAAAACGAACGCTACTTTTTTTAACCGGAACGAAAAATAACGTACGGAGAATATTAATGTTGAGGAAAGAACCGGAAGGTACGGGAAGAATAAACGTGAAGAAATAATGCGAAGAGACGCAATCGATGATCGAATCGTTTAGGGAATAATAAAATGCTCAACTCACAAAGTCACACGATCGCTTCATCGGGTCGAATTTAAAAAATGAGAAAAAAATTCAAAGAGCGATGAAAGAAATCGCTAAAATTTTCCATATTTGTAACATCGAGCAAAACGCGCTGCATGATTATAATAAAATCGTCGGGGAGAAGCAGTCTTCGGTAGAAAGTTTCTCGAACACGTCGTCCTTGATTCTACTTGTCTTTCGCGGGATTTTCGTTGTGAGCTACCGCGAAGTGCAGTAATTGTTGGGCCGTCTGTGCATATGTCTTCGATGCGGCAACGGAGTCTCGGGACCGTGGTTCGAAACTTTCATCGGATTTACTTTTGTGTCCGTCTTCGCGAGGCATGCCAGCGAAGAATTTTGATTAATGAAGTTATAGAAATGGCACTACCACGTCAGTTTATAGGTTCAATCGTGAAGCCTTTTTTCATGCTAAAAAGAATCCAATTGTCGTCACGTGAGGAGCTCACTTGTCGGAACTCTCAGCCCGTTTCCATTAAATTTATTATCTCGTCTAATTGACATCCTTACCGGAAGTTGTACATCGATCGGGCACGCGTGATGTGGAACGAGCTCATCATCATTAGAAAATTGTCATTGTCCGAGGTAAAAGCATTACGGTACAAAACACGACAAGAGAAAAGATTTGCAAGCACCTTTTCTCTCTCTCTGTCTCTCTCTCCCTCTCTCTTTGTCTCTTTCATCTCTCGTCCCTCTTCGTGCAAAGGCTCCCGATGGCAAATAAGACCAAATCAATTGGCAATGGGCATCGCGAACTCTCGGTTAACAGCCTCGATGTAACGCAACCGGTTATATGTCCACCGCTACATCGACTCCGCAGACGAGAATTCTACCGCGCTCAACGTGCGTCGGGGATCCCTTTCCTTCGCTAAATGCTCTGCGCTCGCTGAGCCAAAGCTCGCGCGGCCAAACCGTAAGAAAAGAACCGCGCAAAAATGCGCGTCCCAATAGCCTCATTATAAAATCCGCTACGTAAATTCATAGAAAATCTTTGGGATCGTAATATACATATATATTGTGGAGGTCAAGAATGTATCGAAAAAGGTGACTCCCAGGGAAAAAAGTCTGGCCACGTCGCTCGGCCCGTGAGTCACGGTGAAAGGTTATTGTTCAGGATTTTTGTTCGTTGGGGACGACCAAACAAAAGTGTTCATACGTGAAAACAAATTTTTATTTCTCTCATTGATGAAAACAGCTTTATTTTCACACGGCTGAGCGACCACCCATCAAAGTATTTTCCTAGGCCAAAGCTACTCAACCTCAGAGGCTGCTGATGATATTATAGGATTGGGAAAAGTACTATCAGATCCCTATACTCATTCCGCAAGGGAGGACACCACCGTGACGAGACAAAAAAAACGTTGCTTTTTCCCGATTTTTTTTTGTCTACCCGATTGTTTATTTGGGATTTGAAAAAAAGTATGTTATCAAGCATACATTGAACTAATTTGGTGTAAATTTTTATTAGAAAAATAAAAAATGAACGTTATTGAGGTATAACAGAGTTTCTGTATGAAAAATGTGGGCCAACGGACGAATCGATAACTCGACAATGGTTGGTCTGAAAAATAAAAATGTTTTATGATCCATATAAATGTAGTTGTACGTGGCCGCTTTTCAGGAAATACAAAATTTTACAAAATGGCGGGTGTGTCAAAAAGTGTAATTTTTATTTGTATTGGGGAGCTTATAAAATACTAATTTAAAAAAAACCGCTACGTACAACGGTAGCTACTGCGATCACGGAAACTTTCGTTTTTTGAAATTGAAAATGGGACAATTATAGCTACACGGAGAAAACGGGAGCCTCGAAGTTTAGTATTAATACTATGCTTCTAAAAAAAATATCATTAAATATCAAAAAGTATTGAATGGAAGATAAAAATTGTAATTATGGTATAGTAATAATGAAGAAATTTAAATTTCAACCTACGATATGGCACGTAAACTGATGCAAATAATACACTCTATTCGGCATATTGTGATTTTTTGTAGTATTCAAAATATATTTTGCCCACGTGAATGGAACAATTAATTTCCAGTATTCTACAAAAGTACGGTATAAAGAGTCACATTTTACTAATAACTTCGTAATATTTTTCGCTATACGCCGAACATTTATGCTATGCGTATAGTGAAATTCATATGAAAATATAACTCGCGCCTATACGAGAATAGTTTCAAATGTAATATGCACGCATTATTTTTACTATACAGCATATAGGACTCGCGCCTATGCGAGAATAGTTTCAAATGTAATATGCACGTATCATTTTTACTATACGGTGTGAGAATCATTTTTACACTTCTATAACAACAAGTCTTAGAATTCCGAACTGGCAGTAAACTACTATACTTTTCTAGCACTGAATATTAGAATTCTGGCAACCAGTGTTAGAATTTGAGGCCGTATTTTTCTCCGTGTAGGTTTGTGATTCTAGCCTCTTCGAGAAAAATGCGATTGAATGTTTTAGTATACGTAAATCGTTGCGCTACCTGCTCTCGCTAAACGTGAATATTTTTTTTATATATTCTTGTATATGAACACTCTGAGAAAATACAAAAAAACATCGATTTTGTTTCAATCGCCGCAGTGGTGTCTCGCCGAGATTTGAAAAAAAAGAATGGAGAAAATGTTTTCCTCCTACGGTTCTATTGGGTTATCATTGGAGATGTGCAGGATGGAATAAAGTATGAAATGCCGAGAGGCCACCACGATCATCTCGGCGAATGGGGACGTGAACTACTTGTAAAGATCCCCATATATATGTATATGCACATATACCAGTCCCTATAGATCTCGTGCTAAATTCCACATCTTGTATGACCCACGAAGCTGTTTCTCCCAAACAATTTTTCTCCAAGTATTGCCGTGCATCGGCGGGTCAAACGGCTCTGCAGGCGATCGCTGCATTTTTACTCCGATCATTATTTCTGCCACTCTACGAAACTTGCTTCGCGAGAAATGCCTTCGCAAATTTTAATATACACTCGACATGTGAAACAGAGCGATTTGAGAATAAAAATTGAAGCACGCCGAGAAATTTCATTCCGCGGATTGTGTTTTTTCCTGTCGGTAATCCTGATGATGAGGGGCGCCTATTTTCGACCGTATTTTGTTACCTTCATTTGCATTGATGTAGTCGTGTGCAGTACTACAATATTTTATTTATTGAACATTTTTTATTCGTTATCAAAAATGTTTATAAAGGTTTTTTCAATTTTGCGTAATTAGATAATGGCTTGGATGAATGAAATTGTTATCATCCACATTGCAATTTTCGTTGAGACTGGGCTCCGTGAATATATTCATTTGAATTTCTGGATCTTAAAACGTTTGCTTTTTATTTCAACTTTGCATCATTGAGTAATGATAAAATAAGTGAAATAGTAATTATACACGAGGCAATTTTTGTTTACACTCATTTTCGTTAATATAGAAATTTTCATTCCCACATTTAAAAGTTTTTACTTTTTCTTTCAATTCTGCAGAATTGAATAATGTCTCAAATAAATAAAATGGACATTCCCCACATAGTCCTTTTTGCATCACTTATAAGCAACCTTTGAATGCATATCATGGCAAATTCACTTGTCTCACCTGAAACATTTCTACAGGAATGAGAGAGCATTTACAATGAAACAAAAATATTCCCACCGCAAACCTCTCCCTGTATGAAGGTAAAGTTTCGTTAAAAAAAAACAAGGCTCCACGATAAACGTGGAATTCTTGAGGTAGTTCGAAGAGGTAGTCTCGATGTAAAAACATGACTGAACGGGACGATACCCAGTATTGTCAGACCTTCGTGACCAATGCCGACTCCAATTGGCACTCTTATGCGATATTCGCGAGTTTTGCTAATTCACATAACACGAATATAGATATAATGCACAAGCTCCCGATTTCCCCCTCTCTCTCGCCTTGTTTTTCTCTTTCTCTCTTGCGATCGTCGTGAGCTTCACAATAATTTCACATATTAACGAATTACGAAACAACAAAACGACGGCAAATCTGCGAATACTACCAACTGACATTTTTTGCTGATCGCAGTCTCAAGGACCATCAGTAATTCGTGTACAATTACAACAAAGAACGATGAAAATGCACAGTAATCGAGATGGCTGTACTCCCAACTGCGGAAAAACGAAAATTAACCACAATTAAGAAATCCGCTATTAAGGGAGTCCGCATTAAGGGAAGAGAACACTGTGACCAGCTGAAAAAGGGTCGTTTCCTCCGATTTTTTTTCGTATACTAGATTATTGATGTGGGATTTGGAAAAAACGTATCTTGTAAGGCATACGTTGAAATTATTTCGTGTAAATTTTCATGAAAAAAAAATAAAAAATAACATTATTGAGGTATAATAGAGCCTCTGTATAAAAAATGTGGTCCAACAGCCGGATCGATAACTTGACAATGGTCGCTCTAAAAAGTTGAAATGAAAAAATTTTACAACCTACATAAATGTAGTTCTCGTTGTAAGTACGTAGCCTTTTTACAAAATAAAAAAATGTCGCAAAGTGGCAGGTGTTAAAAAAAGGGTAATTTTAACAAAATTTTTACATATGTTCGGGGGCTTAAAAAAGTCTAAATTTCAAAGAAAAACGGCTATTTACAACGATGGATACTGCAATTGCGGAGATTTTTTTAAAATAGAAAATCGGACAATTATAACTATAGTTACGATTCCGGTCAGGTCGAGAAAAGTCGTTTCGTGAAAAAAACGCGATTGAATTGTTTAGTATACGTGAATCGTTTCACTACCTGCTGTCACTGAATCGTCTGTAATTTAGTCAATTTTCAATATTTTAACGTCAACGTTTTTTTCAAATTTTCCTGAATATGTATACTTTGAGAAAAAGCAAACAAGATCGACTCTTTATCCCGCACGGTGGTGTTCCGCCTTAAGGAATTTCTATAAGTCGTGTGAAATTTTAAAATGAATCACCACATACTCACAAAATAAAGGTTTCGAAAACCGCGTTGTCGCAAGGTTTTTTTATTTTCTTTCATAAATTAGGAGTTAAAAGTTTCATAGGTCGATGAATTTTAGCAAAGTGTTACGAAAAAAATCAATTAATCACCAAATCAAAGTAAAAAAACACCATGATATAATAAAATTTGAAAATGACCATAATTCTCTTTTATAAGATTAAGAAGAGGGATGTGTCGAGAAAAACCGGATCCGCGAAAATAAGAAAGACAAAGAGTGCGACCGGATGTTGCTCTGTATGTCGCGAACACATAATTTTCTCCATTGACACGTTGGGTATTTCGGGCACCGAGTTGACACCAGTTATTTCGGGAATCTCGATTCCCCCAAACCAAAAATGCAAAAAAAATATGCCTTACACCCCGACCACGTTTCAACTGCAGAGTGCCCTTTCGTGCAAATGTTGGGGGCAAAGGAGGAAATATTTTAAAGAGCCTCTCGGCAACAGACAAGGCGGGATCACGGTTCGGAAAATATTCGGCGACCAAGCGGCGATCCAAGACAAAAAATACAAAATCAAGGCACTACCTGCCGGTTTTGAGACGACGGCGGAGAAAACCCGCAGGGATAATTGCGCAATGGAAAACGAGGCAACGAGACTGCGGCTATGGAAGGACAGACCAACCTCCGCATTCAGGTTTTAGAAGATGAAAAAAATAGTTGCGTTTTTTTTCGTGCAAACTTAAAAATCAAGACGCAGTCGAACGCGAAGGGCTGGCATTCCCGATACCATTAGTATGCAAAGCGCCCCCTAGATGCCGTTGAATTTTTTTTCTCGCTCATCGACTAGCTACTCCAAATTCTTTAATTTGACCTCCTTCCCCGTCTTCCTACTTCCCCGTCCCTTTATCCCTTAAAAGGGACAACAATGTATTGTCAAGCAACATGCGGTGTTGATATTTCGAAATTATTTTTCAATATTCCTTCCTAGACCCTTCGAGCTTTTGCGATCCCATTCTTCTTATGTTATTAAAGTTTGCATCGTTGCAAGGCAATGAATATTAATTTGTTTTACTTTCTGAAATTTCTTTTAGCAGATTTTAGCACTCAGCAATTGAAATTTGCAACGAAAATGTGGTGTTCGTAAAAATAAGAAAATAAAAAAATTACTATGAATTTTCGTTGCGTTCCAACCATGCAAACTTCAAGACCTTACATTTTCCCTCTTTACTCCTCACTTGTCACTTTACTATTTACTATTACCGACTGCTCCATCGGTAAGCGACACGCAAGCGCGGCTGAGCCTTTACCTATCCAAGCACTGGCCCAAGCTTGACACTTGATCGTAGTCGGTACTGCAAAGTTTCTGGCAATTTCACCAAGCTAGAGAAGTCGCCGTCTCGATAGACATCTTTGGAATTTCTTCCGAGAGAACCAATGACCTGGAGAGGCCAATAACGAAGGCCTACCGCTCCCTCAAGATACACAAGTATCGCTAATTGTCGTTTTTTTTCGCCTTTTTATCTTGCTCTGCTATTTTTTCCTCGTTCGCCAAACCGAATGAGCAATTTTCGGAAATGTCCGGCCGCGTGACTTTTGATCATCAGTTACGTGGGCATTTGTTGTTTATGGCCGCGATTTACGCTCGTTTAAGCGTGAATACCTCTTTTATAGTGGTGAGCTTTTTAGTCGGACGGAATTGCTCAGAAAAGAAAATAGGAGAGAGAGGGGGGGGAGGGGAAATAGTGACGGGTTCCGTTATGATGGGTTCTTGCACATTCTCCTACGAAAACCATGGAGCTCATTGTACTAAGGCGTATACATATACACGTGAATAAAAGTATGTATTCGAATCGCGATTTTTTTTCTTCTCTTCTTCGCAGCTCATTCTTTCGTCTTCTTCCTCGAGCACTATGGTCAGACCCCGAAGGGCTTTGAATAGATCCGACAGGTACAGTCAGGGCGATAGCTCAATTCCAGTGCCCCAAGTTGGCGAAAACTTTGTCCAGAGGACTTTAAAAAATCCAACACACGTCCTCCCATCTTGCAACAATTTTATATAAACCTCAATAAATATTGGGCTATGTTTTTTTACGTATTATTTTTGCAAGTTTTCTTCACGTTATTATGTGGAAAAATTGCCGAATATTCCTGCCTGCCAATACAATTTTTAGAAGACTCTATTAATGATATTTTATTACTTTTACTTTTTTTAATACTTTTGAAAGACATAGTAGTAAGTTGAAGCTTCACTACCGACTCAAGCATTTGTCGAATATCCCTCCTTCCGGTACAATTTGTAAATATACTTTTTTCCCAATATGATATTACATAACTCAAATATATGAAAAATTCTGTTATTTAAATATTATAATAATGCCGTATCATTCTTATACAGTATTATAACAATATTTCCTATATGTTATTTTTTAATTATATCAAACAACAATCGCAACCACTATATTCGAAATTGGCTGAATATTCACCCCCGTTACGACAATTTTGTAAATAACCTTTCTACACTTCTTCATTACATTAGTATCAGTAGTAGTATTTTATGCCTTGTTGACCCTTTTTAAAGATGTTTACATAAATGACCCATCGTTTTCATTTACTACTAGTTGCTAGTTTCTCAAATGGTCTGGTGTAATCGCATAGTTGCTTTGCCGGTTGCATTTTAACTTGCGCTTGTATTTTCCGTTCAATTTCTATCCCCCTGGTATTTTAGGCTTTTTGGGGATTTTTTTTCAGACAAACTACAAAATAAATCGTGATTACAAAAAAGGGTGTTTATCATACATATCAGTGACTGTATACAATAATTTTTTTGAAGCGATTAATTTCAAAATGGCGGCTGTTCAGCGTTTATCTCAAAATTGAATTTTTGAAGTTTGCTGGAAACAACAATTATCCGACGATTTTTTAGGCAAATTTTTGGAAAGTGAAAAATTTGCCTAAAAAATCGTCAGATAATTGTTAATAACAAATGAACTATGCCATTTTTAAAAAATCCTACGTACGTTCGTAGACAATGTATTTTTCAAGATATATTCAACCTTTCAAGTGAATCGGTTGAAAATTGTCTGAGTTATGTTTCCGACCAACTTAAAAAATGCAGTTTTTGAGATATCACTGCACAGCCGCCATTTTGAAATTAATCGCTTGAAAAAAATGATTGCATACAGTCACTGATATGTATGATAAACACCCTTCTTTGTACACTCGGTTTATTTTGTAGTTTTTCTGAAAAAAAAATCTCCAAAAAGGCTTTATTTCGGCCTCTAGAGTGGCCTAACCCCTTAACTTTCGTGCACTCGCAAATACGTCTCAGATTTCCAATTACCTGTTTGCATATTGTCGATTTGGCATCTACATGCCGCTTTTTCCCGTCTTTACCACGTTTCTTTTGATTCTCCGCTAATCATCTTGCCCTCCCAAGATTTTTCCACGTGTATACCCGTTTTCCTATCTTGATATTCCTCGCAGTATGTTGACCCATTGATTTTTCTCCAATCGCATTGAATTTCTTGTTCAATTTGCAATTTTTATGCCTTTTTCTATTTTTCGTTCAAGCTCCCGTGCATCTCCATTCCATACGGCTTGCCAGATGGCCCCCTCAGCTACGCTTTCCATTGCTTCTGTTATTTCTTTTCATCATGGTATTTTTTCCCACCTACCATCCCCGTCATCATTATTCCAAATAGATACCGTAAAATGGGGTTACTTTGAACAGGTTTTGGAAGTTTTTTGTAGGTAACTTTTTTTTTAACATTTTAAAATCCAACTTTTTTGCTCCAATGGAACAATGTGTCTTTTGGCTATTAAATGTATAAGAAAGTCAAGCCCCGCCGCCACCCCCCACAGTTTTATACATTTGTTTATAGTGTCATGGTAACCTCGAGTGTTAGGGTTTCTTTGACAAGGCATTGAAATGCAACTAATATCAAAGATTGACGGTTACTTTGACATCATTTTGATTTTCAATAATTATATTTTATGTATTATAAATGGAATTAAATTAATTACAACGATTTTTAACAATCAAATCGTCATCTTTATTAAGGAAATATTTTTCATACAAATACCAAGTACCTAGGGTACTATTATAGACACTTAATCAGTCTTACAATTATCATTCAGATCAAAATGAACTTGAACAACAAATTTAAACAGATTTAAACGCGCACACATTCAAACTTTGTTTTGGCAGTCTGTTAAAGTGGCCCGGAATACTGTCAAAGTTACCCTTAATGTCAATGTAACCCCGTTTTAGGTTATCTAGCGGCACTTTTCCATACTTCTGTGTAATTCCATTCGCCTGCAGTCCGCTTACACTCGCCAAACATATTTAGTATGGAGTGTTTCTACTAATTCCCATCACTTCCCCATTATATTGTCTTTTACAAATACGTTTTTTCAAATATCTATTTTCATCATTGGTGGATGAATACTTTTTTTTATTTCCCACATCCTGACATTAAATTTCATCGTTGATAACAATAAAACTTTGCAATTCTGCACGCTATCAAAAACATCAGTATGTTAATTAATACATCATATACCGATTGATATTATATAGTTATCTATGGCTAGAAAAATCGGTTTTCGCTTTCGGTCGTCCCCGAAGTGACTGTACCTCCGCGTAGAGTCCTCGACCGCGGGGCTGCCATCGTGCGGCAGAGACCGCGAGGCTCCCAGGTTCCTTCGTCGACCATAATTCACGCGCTTCGTCGGCTGTTCAACGTCCCCTTGTGAGCGATTCGATTCCGTTCATCCGCGGGTGAACGTTCGAGCTTATTCGGCACTCTGAATCCGCGCAGGCACGATAATCTCTCTCAATTGACAGAATAGGAGGAGCAGCAAAAAAGAAACACCAAATCCTCCACGTCCAGGGGAAGAAAGGAAAATAAAAAAAAAACGTATACCTGGAGGCAAACTGAACTTCGATGAAAGGTGCAATGCGTGCAAGATCGCGAAACGGAAGGGATGAAAAAAATGCCGTTGTGTAATTAGCGTGCTCCAAGTCATCAACGATTTAGGTCGCGCTGCTTTTATTTGACTATCTCCTCATTCATCAATCTTACTCGGAGATGCTTCGCATTGTCGTTTAAATTATGTAAATTGCAATAAAAATCTTCACTCTTATTATTATTCATATAAGGAAAAGTATTACTGTTAACATCGTGGTATCGATGCATTTCATCGCGAGAGTCCCAACGTGAGATCAAAGTGCGAAGGCCTCGTACATTTCGTCGGGTTTTATTTGACGATGGGGAGACGAACTCGAATAGCTATGAGTAGGTACACGAGAAAGGAGAGATCGAGCGAAGACGGTTATATGCAACATTAGCCGCGATCAGCGTGAGCTGCGGCTATACCTCATTATTCTCTCTCTCTCTCTCTCTCTCTCTCTCTCTCTCTCTCTCTCTCTCTCTCTCTCGCTCTCTTTCACTCTGTGAAATGTACCCGGAGTTCGTTAAACATACTTGTCACACCGCCGCATCTCTCGACGCCTCAAACGCGCCAACAATCCGCTCGCAAATTAACATTACAATTCTTTGAAGTGCAATTAACGGTTTACCCTCGTGGCCGGAAAAAAGAAGAATTTTCGCGAATTTTTTTCTGGCTAAACGTGTGCAGCTTTTCAAATTGTTTTTTTTGTACATTAAAGATTATGGTTTCAAGTAACTTTTGCAATTTTTGCAGTGTAAAATAAAGGATGCCTCAAAATGACCTGACATTTTAAATTGCGCGGTATGTTTTTTGTGGCGAACATATACTAATCTTTGACAACTGGCATTAGGAAGTATTGAGGTTTAGTGATGGAGAATTACACGATCGAGCAACGCATAGAAATTGTTATTTGCTGGATTGTGGCTGCATAGATGTTGCAGACGAAGTTTCATGGTCGCGTTATCTCGCGCCGCGGCGATGTGAATTGGCCACACGTGCGATTTGACGCCATTGAACTTCCTTCATTGGGGTTTTCTGGAAGAAAAAATGTATGCCAATGATCCACAGACCATTTCGAAGCTCGAGGAAACAATTGGACGCACCATCAATGAAATTAGCCCGCAATTATGCCAAACTGTTATTGAAAATTTCGTCAAAAGAGTGAACGTTTGGAAACAGGGACGAGGCGGCCATTTATCGGATGTTGTGTTCCACACATAACCTCTATGTTTGTACCTCATATTAGAATGAAAATATTCTTACTTTTCAAATAAATAATACGATTCATTAATCGATTACAATGTCAGGTCATTTCGGAGCACCCTATATTCATAAATGTGGTCGATACAGTGGTTCAATAAAAATCGTTTGTCCAAACACAGCTTTTTGATGTGTAAAAGAAGCTTGTAAAATTTGAAGTTGATCAGTGCAGTGATTTTTGAAATATGGTAGTTCCCGATGTTGAAAAAGTCATTTCGAGAAAAACGTTTTCAAAGTTCGCCGGTTCGCGGAACCTACCTGTAAACGCATCAACTCCCTAAATGTTTATCAGATCGACTTGAAATATTCAGAGAATATTATCGGATTTTTTTAGTTTGAGACTCCGTCAAAAACCAAAAATCGATATTTTGAGCAATTTCAACTCGATCTAAGCCCTTAAGCTGGAACGAAATTCCATTTGTGATAATTGTCGTTGTTATTATTATTGGATCGTTTGAGCGGTATAGAGCAACAAGGATCGCGGAGAAATGTATCTCGTCTAGCATGGTCGGCTTCTCGCAACTGTTACGTTTTCCATTCGACACAAGAAGCTCTCTCAGACTACTTTCATCGAGCAATAGAACTCGGGTACTCTGTTACGCGCGTATCTCTTTCAGCAAACACCAATAACCTGGCAGTTTTAAAATTAGCAGCGAGTCGTTGACTCCGTATCGTTAAAACCCGTTCGAAACTTTACGTGTGACTCCCTGTGAAGTATTTTCTTTCCTGAATCCCTCGCACGCTGCCAAACGAGATTTATATGACCAAACGTCCATGTAAAAACACAAACTCATGAGCATGTATGTGGGTGTGTATATATATATATATACAGGGTGTCCGAGAACTCAACGTCAAGCCGAAACGGGGTGACAGGATTGATTGTAACCATCATGAGAAAAATTAGAAAAAAAATCTATCCCATGCAGTTTGAAAATTATGGGCATTTAAGAAAAACCTAGAAATTTGGTCAAACTGTAACCATTTTTCGGTTATTGTGGTTAATTTTTATTATTTTTGTTCATTTAAACTTTGGAACCGTAACCCTAAATAACATTTCTAGAATCACAGTCAAAAATAATGACACAATTGCCCCAAGTTTCCTAGAATTAAGACTATTTGTTAAACTATGAATTTGAAATTTTCAAAATTTGTCGACTTTGAAAGGCCCTCCTTAAAAAAAAAAGTACTAGAGTGCCTTGGCAAGTGCCATTAAAAGTTGGCGCATTTAATCAGGATTGTAAAATGGTACAATACTTGTTAGTTTCATACTAAAAAAAACGAGTAAAAAAATTAAAACCTCAAGTAACCCGATTTTTGCTAACCCATTTTACTCAGTTAAAATGTTTTAAACGGCACTATCCATCTATCCATCTCTCTCATCATTTTGCCGTAAAATTAAGAACCTACCAAGAGCTTGTGCGAATAAAAAACATTTTAACTGAGTGAGAAAATAGTGAGAAAAACATTTTTTTCAATGTTAATCAAATGGGAAACCTTCAATTTTGATTCGCGACCTCTAAATATTTTTTGACAACACCCCCCTTTCACGAAAGTTTGTTTTTGGGTACCAACTAAAGGTTTTCGGGCACGATGGGTCGAAAAAAAAAGTTGCCCTGAAACGAATCACCCTAATATATATATATATATATATATGTGTGTGTGTATATATGTATATATATATGTATGTATGTATGTATGTATGTATGTATATGTATGGCCAAATTCTCGCGATCTCTCGAGAGAAAAAGCAAACAGAATGAACATTATTTTTTTGTGCGTAATAATCGAAAATAAAAATTAGATGTCTATATTTGAAAATATTGAATTTTATGTATAATTATTTATATAATTTAATATATTCAAATATGTACATATCATTTTATTTAATTAGTTTTTTTTATGAATTAAATTTAATCATTTTATTAAATCATTATAATTAATAATTTATTAAAAGATATGTTGAATTAGATATATATAATTCAAATATACGTTGAATTGTACACGGAGAAAAATACGGCCTCAAATTCTAACACTGGTTGCCAGAATTCTAATATACAGTGCTAGAAAAGTATAGTAGTTTACTGCCAGTTCGGAATTCTAAGATTTGTTGTTATAGAAGTGTAAAAAATGATTCTCACACCGTATAGTAAAAATGATACGTGCATATTACATTTGAAACTATTCTCGCATAGGCGCGAGTCCTATATGCTGTATAGTAAAAATAATGCGTGCATATTACATTTGAAACTATTCTCGTATAGGCGCGAGTTATATTTTCATATGGATTTCACTATACGCATAGCATAAATGTTCGGCGTATAGCGAAAAATATTACGAAGTTATTAGTAAAATGTGACTCTTTATACCGTACTTTTGTAGAATACTGGAAACTAATTGGTCCATTCACGTGGGCAAAATATATTTTGAATACTACAAAAAATCACAATATGCCGAATAGAGTGTATTATTTGTATCAGTTTACGTGCCATATCGTAGGTTGAAATTTAAATTTCTTCATTATTACTATACCATAATTACAATTTTTATCTTCCATTCGATACTTTTTGATATTTAATGATATTTTTTTTAAAAGCATAGTATTAATTCTAAACTTCGAGGCTCCCGTTTTCTCCGTGTATAAACCGACACGGGTGAGTGGGCGTTCAGGGTTCGGCTCCGGCAGTCCTTCGAGTTGAGCAGCGTTGTGCATGGCCGATACTCGGAGCGGTGACCGCTTAGCCGTGCACTGGCTGGCGCATCAACCAGTCAATGGAAGGCCCCTATACTTTCTGAGACCTTGGTGCAGATACTTGAGTAAAACGTCTGTGCACCAGAAGATCAAAAGCATATGGGGCCGTCTATAGCTATACTGGTACGGGTTTTTCACAGTTTTCCCGTACACTCCGTAAATGCGGTATAGTGTAGCTTAAGGCGACTGTGGACGCAACGGTAGTATGGTTGGATTTGGGAAATGCGAATGGCAAGTTGTAGGAAAAGATTTCATTGAGAATGGCAGTACGTAAAAATCTGCAAGGGCATACGTTTAAACTCACGATATAAATTCGAAACAATTATGGTCCGTAAACAAAATTATAGGTCCCCCGTTCTATCGGGATAGGAGTGTGAGGTTAATTGAAAAAATCCCTTTCTAAACAAAGAAAGGATTAATGGTTTAAAAAATTTCACAAAGTGATAAATTTATAAGTTAAAAGCGGAAAAAAATCGCGACGGTTGGAAATTTCGAAGCTCCTGAGCGACCACTAAATATTCATTGGCCGGCTGGAGCTTTCGCGAGTTTAATTAAAAAACTATAGAGCGTAAAACTCATGGGTGAGAAGTAAACAAAAAAATCGATTTTTTAATAAAAATTTGAATTGTTGGGAGGCTTAGGCGACCTCTAACTATTTTTTGACCGCTCGTAGCTTGAGCGACAATTTTTTTTTAAGTGGATAATTGGATGGTGAGAAAAAAGTGTAAAAATGGAGCTCAAATTTGTGCCACCCTAATATATATATGGATAATAAAGTATTACCAAAATTCTCACGATCTTTCAAGAACTAAACCATACGGTGTAAACATAATTTTTCTTGTGCGTAACATTCGAAAATAATGTTTATTTTGAATGTATTTTTTATTATTTAATATTACATTATATTATTTATTATTTAATATTATTATACATTTTTCGTTCATTTTAGATTAAGTTAAGTTGTTTTACGTATCAACAATTTGTCCATTATTATTGGTCTATCAAATCTACCGGTCAAACTTATTTCGACGATTTGTAAGACGATTGAATTTTTTTTCCCGAATTCGCCGTTTTTTCTCGTCCTGCGTCGAAATGAAGAATATTTCACGACCGGTATTTCCGTCGGTTTTTGCGTCGTGTTTTTTTTTTCTCATTTGTCCGGTTTGAACGCGCGACCTTTGCAATATCCGGTTTAATATTGCCGGAACATGTGCGTCATTCGTAGGATTCCCCGGCGACGAATAGATTCATTATTTTATTTTATCTACGTCGGAATGATTTTGTTAGATTCCGACCCTCTCCACATGGGTTCTCACACTGGAGATGTACTTCCTGAGTTTTTTCGATCTTTTCATACCTGGGGCTTGAAAAAGAACGAAGTCGTTTCTGGTTTTAATATTGTTTTTGCGATTTGACGGTGGCCCAACTCTGTATTTCGCTCTCGCTGATCCACCCCCCCTCCGTCGCTCTCCCTCCCAAGATGATCCAGCTATCCTTGAGTATATTTATAATGGAGAAATAAACCAGTATACCAGGATTTCGCACAGATCAAACTGACTGAATTCCTAAATAGGAAATCCGCACGTGTCTAAGGTCATTATTTGCATATTATATTGTTTTCTGTACGTCCGCAGACGTAATCCAGAAAAGTATGGATATTCGAGTCTGTACATTGCCATACAGGGAAACGTATTGTTTTTTGAATAATTATTCAATTTGCAGTCTCTTTGAGGTATAATAAAACGCGAAAATTCAACGTCATCAGCGACTACTCGTTTCCCAATGCACTGCTGTGTCGCGTTTGCGTAAGGATACAGGAAAACTGTCAAAAAAAAACCCATGCCGATACAGCCTGTCACATTTCCACTGAGTTCAACGAGTTATGCCTAGTTGTAACAGTCGAAAAACAGCTCATTTTTGGGATTTTTCAAATAGAAAATCGTGATGATAAATTTCAACAAAAATTAGGTTTTTGAAAAGTATCATCTGAAGTAGTATTTAGCAGTGGTCAATGCCCTTCTGAACCAGGTTATCTAATATTAAAAATCAAACAGATTTCGTCAATCTATTAGTTTATTGTATGATTAATCGAAGGAATTTCCGAAATACAAAATTTAAACAAAAATGGAGCGTGTTCAAAGTGAGTCTTGATTATAGCGCAAAAATGGACAGTTTCCGTTCATCAAATCGAAAGTATACAATGGAAAAAAACTTTTATTCTATGGGTAAAATCTGTAAGATGCCTAGTTTTTGAGAAAAAAAAATTAATTATTTTTTGTATGGAAAAAACATACTTTATTTTTTTTCTCAAATTGAATCAACTTGTCGCGTGTTTCGTTGGTACTATGTGTTAATAGTTTTTATCCGATCACCCTGAAATCTTCAGGGACCATTTATAAGATGATATACTGTCAGAATATATTGGCTTTCAAAAAGGTGCCTTTTCGATTTTCACAACGAACCCCTTAAGTTGCGGTGCCATGGACGACTGTAAATCTGTGTCCTGCACGAGCGAGTGCGCGACTGAGCGGTCACCCATCCAAGTAGTGATCCAGGCCAGAACAGCTTAACACTGTCGGTAAATATTCGCTGTATATTTATCATTGTTTACAGGCAGGCAGAAAAAAATATCTTCCGCCGTGTCAAGCAATTTTCGAACACACCGGATCAATTAACGTGCGCAATTTTTGGGCTCTTCCGATAGGAAAAAAATGCGGAAATCGCATAGGAAAAAAAATACGAAAATTCAATAAAGTGCTAGCACATTATTCTGACAATTGGCGTGTACCGACGTACTGAATAATTCCCACGAGAAAGCAGCGAGAATTGCCGCATATGTCCAGCGCACACGTACTATCGTAATTACTTCCTGACCGCAGAATAACGAGCGAGGAGCATATCTCGCGAATTATTTGCTCTCGTGAATACATACGTGCGATCCCACTATGTGGAATAATAACATTATTTTCTTCGTCTCGGAATCGTGATCATCATACGAGTTCTGAGATTATTTAATTTTGCTTGATCGAGCAAAAAAACTGGTTTTTGGTAACGCTGCCGCCGCCCCCCCCCCCCTCTCTCGCTCTCTATCTCTCTCGATTTTTCCATTGTCGGTGCGGTCGTCCTTAGATCGAGAGAAAAACTCGTTTCTTTATCGCGTCTTCATCGGTATTCTTGAAAGAGTCGACGGTTGATTCTTGATTTGACGTGGCAAAAAAAATCATTGAAGACCGCGTTAAAGAAGATTACACATTTGCTCGTACGTTGCTCAATGACGAGGTATAAGAAGAATGAACTTTGCTATGGTCGAATTGATCTAGAGGCGAACGACACGACGAATGTATCGTCATCGTGTGCTTCACTGTTATCTCATCGTGAATTTATCATCAATTTTATGCATTCCATTCGCCAAAGAAAGAGAAGAATAATTAACATGTGCGTACGCTCGATCAGGTTGCAATTGCAACACGTGTGCGACCCCAGTCAACCGTGACGATGATAAAGAGCGAGAGAGACTCGTTGCATTTATTTATTACGCTTTTTCTTCTGCCTTTTTTTTTCTTCTTTTATTACTATTTACGATGCTCGCGAGCATCAAGTGTTGCAACGAACTGTTTGATTCTCGTTTGTTTAATAAACTTTTTGCGAAAACGTTTGTGAGAGAGAAAAATTAAAAGATTCTTAACGATCGATCGTCTTTTGGCACTTTTCAGGCAGAATAGCGGCTATACTGTTCGGCTTGCTGGCACTTGCGATCGGTATCGTTCTCAGCAGTATACCCTGGGTCGATTACGTTATTTTGAGGGTAAGTTTAAGACATAAAGGCAATTTTGCCCTACGTTAGCCTTTTCGAAATTACCAGAGCCTTTTTCCAATCAGGAGAATACGAGTTTCGTTTGATCGTCGCAATCTTCGTCGATTGTAAAATTATTACAAGTTCTTCGTATTCTTTTTATTGTGCGATCGTTCGAAATCTTTTACGACGTTCCATTTGAATATCATGCTCGCATTTAGCAGTTAATACTACACGATAGAAAATTATTATTCGCTTGGTGCGAGAACGATTACGAAATGTATCGGATCTCACTTTCGATTCTCCGATCGTTCTGAGAGAGGATGTAATAAATATGTGTACATACATACATACATACATACATACATACATACATACATATATATATATATATATATATATATATTAATAAAACTTTCCCGGGTTTTTCACGACTTTCTTAAATCTTGCTTACGTACTTTCCCACACCAACTTGTTGTCGGTTGAGCCTCGAAAAATCATCATCGCAGTGTCGATGATCAACGAAAAATAATTCGACACATTTTCCTTTCATGTGTTTTCTCCAATCAGCAATTACGGCTATGGAACGGATCGTTGTCCTTTCAGTACTGGCAGAAACCCGGAGTTGTCAGACTTACCAAAGTTTATATTTTCAACGTGACGAACACCGAAAACTTTTTGAATTTCAACGAGAAGCCGAAACTCCAGGAGGTCGGCCCTTTCGTATACAGGTAAGAGGATTTTCGTTTCCTTCCGCTGTTCCCGTTTTTTCCATTCTTGGCAATGAAGCGGGCAATATTCTGACCTGGTTCATTTTTTTTGTAATCAAGCCCGGAATTGCCGAGAAGCATGAAAGGACCGAAAAAATGGGTCTTTCGACTCGTCGCGAATGAAAACATCCGCTAAACGTCGTTCTTGGTAATGCGAAAAGATGCCGTATATGTGTACAGAGAGAAACCCGTGCAGAAATTGTCGTACGGATCCAATTGGATTCCCAAACTTGTTCCCGCTTCCTGAAAGGTATCCAATGGGCCATCGCATTGGATTCCTGTCTTGAAACGTCACGCTCGTACATTAGATTCTATTCAGGATTCTCCATTTGAACGTACGAACCCAATTTGAATCCGGAAGGATTCTCAAATTATCGAATAGAATCCAATTCTTGATGGATACTTGATGGATCTCAACGCATTCTGTACGTTGCATTTTCTAAACAAAATATATAGATTCACAAAACGATTGGGTCTTAAAAAAGCATAAAACTTATGCTAAAAAAGTATAGATTACTTAAAAAAGTATATTTTAAATATTGATTCGAATCACATCACTGAGAATCCATTGTTATTTTCGTTTGTTATTTATGTTACTGCACTTTGACATAATATCACCACTCGAGTACACGGTCACGAAACGTGCAGCTTATGTTCCAATACGCCGAATTTTTCTCTTGACTTTTCACATATTTTCGATTCGAACGTGGTAAGAATTCTCAAACGGCGTTCATCGGGGGACAGGGCAGAATCCAATGGGATCCCAATGAGGACCCCCTATGTGCGGTCTTCCTAACAAAATCCCTACAGAGATGTGGATGCACCTTGGGACTCCCCAACAAATTTGTGCACGGGATCACGATAGGATTTTTTTTCACGGAGCCAACCAAGTTCATTGAGAATTTAAGGGCGGAGATACCTTTAGGCCAGGGAAAAATTGCTGGTTATCGATATTTTTTTTGAGGAGAGAAAAACTTCACCATTTTTTAAACTTTGGATATATTTTATTACTACTTTTGGCTGTTATATGGTATTTTTTATTAATCTTTAAAAATGGCGGCAGTATGGTACGGTCTTCTTAACGGGTTGCGGTGGATGTTGTCAGACGACGTGATACGTAGCGTGATCGGGATTAATCTGAAAAAAAAACCAACGAAGATTTTTCTTTCATTAACTTTCATACGCATAATATGAACCAAGAAAAAGTGAGAAATGTTGAAAATTGATGAAATGGTACCCTTCGAAACAAAAAGATTGAATTTCCGAAAAAAATACTACATTTTGCAACGAAAAAAAACGTTTTTCACTTTTCACAACCATTTAGGGTCATGTTTTAGACAACAAGGTTAGAATGATTTATACCAAATTTCATCAGAGTCGGTCGATTAGTTTTTTAGTTATACGTCAGGCCAGTTTTGAAAATGCAGTTTAGAAAACCGTCCCATATATCCGCCATTTTGAATGATTAATTATATATATATATATGTGTGTGTGTGTGTGTGTGTGTGTGTGTGTGTGTGTGTGTGTGTGTGTGTGTGTGTGTGTGTGTGTGTGTGTGTGTGTGTGTGTGTGTGTGTGTGTGTGTGTGTGTGTGTGTGTGTGTGTGTGTGTGGGTGTGTGTGTGTGTGTGTGTGTGTGTGTGTGTGTGTGTGTGTGTGTGTGTGTGTGTGTGTGTGTGTGTTTTATGTACTTTTTTAAAACTGATGGCAAAAATTCACTACAATAATAATCAGAGCTTGTAGAGTATGTATTCACGTTTCCAAAACTGCCAGTCGAATTCCCGTACGACCATTAGTTCCTGAGATATCGATGACTGAAGACAAAAGCACGTTTTTTCATTCAAAGGCCTATATCTCAGTGAAAAATGGTCGTACGGAGATAAAAAAAAGCAAATTGAAGTGAATTGAATGGGCTCAATGACCTTGATATTGGTTAAGTCCGAAAAAAATCTCCGAAACCCGTGCAGAACTTTGAAAAACGTAAAAATTTGCAACATTTTTTTTGTCGTCATATTTCTTCCGACCGCGCAATCAGTGATTCTAAAAAAAATCATTGTCAGAACTGGAAACTAGAAACTTCAAACTTCAAAATCCTTTTTTTTCGTACGACCATTTTTGACAAAGTTACAGCCTTTCGAAAAACACGAAAAAAATGGTCAACCTTTCTTGCTCCTTTAATTTTTTGTGTCAGTGTATATGCCACGTAACAGCCCAAAATAGTAATAAAACATACCCTAAGTCTTAAAAATGGTGAAGAAATATTTCTTCTGAAAGAAGATAATGAAATCAGCAAATTTTTTCCTCGACTAAAGGTATCTCCTCCCTTAAAAAAAATTCTCTAACAACGTAAATCGGAAAATAGTGCGGAATCCACTTGGATTTCAATGTGGACTCTCTACGTGTGGCATCCCTATCAAATCCCTATAGGGACGTGGTAGGATCTGGGCACTTTCTGACGAATTTCTGCACGGGAATGATAAAGTGACGCCGAGCCAGCGCGTACGTGATCTCCTGCCTTTTACTCTCTATACTCTTTCTTTTTACGTAATACTCGTTTTGTGCCTCGTTGCGCGAGGCTTTTTCAGGTCCCTCGATCGTTTACGTTATTAATTGCGCGGCGGGCTCCTCTTATATAGTTATGTAAAATTTTCGCTCGAAACGTTCGTCTGTAGCGTCGTCGGAATAATATCGCGAAGCGGCTTTTCTCTCGGGTATGAGATGAAAAAAAGCACATTTTAGTGAAGAGATTTACTCGATGGAAATGCCAATCTAACTGACAATTATTGATCCAACGCCAAGCAGCGTTAGCTTGGACCAGTAGTCGAATGATGTTTTTACGGAGTTTCTGCCGGTCACGCACCTCAAACTTGGTGAAAACATTGCAGGTTTTCCTCAGTTGCCCTGTGCCCTCGTGCGGGCGCGAGCCAGTAGCGCATTGATACTCTGAGACAATGGAATTGGTGTACCGACAAGTGTGGAGTAAAAATTGAAAGCAAAGAGATCGCAAAAGCCTAGAGAATAGAAAGGAAAATAAGAAAAAAAAATTCAATTATTTTCAAACCATTAATTTACGAACTAATAAAATGTACACACGAACAAATTAAATTCATAATAAAATTCAGCAAAGGGTTTTAAAAAACTAAATATAAAAATAGTTTTTAATCCTGTAAATTTGTTTTGACCTGTGTTTGCTCCGTATCTCGTCGTTTTAGTTTCTTTCCCAAAGAATAAAGTTGAACAAAGGTCCGAAAAATTCCTCAACGCTGCAGTTTTACGCGCAAAAAAAATAAGCATCGTCCGTTGAACGCTCCATGCACGTGTTCGATCCTACCCGAGTGCGGAAATTTGAGATACGAAACATTGACCGGGCGTTATTCGTATAGCGTGATTGTACATTCCCCGTTCGGCAAGTGGAAGCGGTAAAATGTAATAAAAACAAAATCAAAACGCGAAAAACCAGAATTATCGGCCGGGAGGAAGATGGGGCGAAGATCGGCATGAGAAAAAACCGGAAAAACCTGTTTTATGGCTCCCCGGTTGGATGATCGATACACCATTTTTAAGACGGGACCATTACACGATCTTGACGAACACAAATGCCGGAAAACTTTTCTCACACTGACAAAATGATCGTCAGTTTCACGGTATTTCCTAAAATTGTGAAAATTATAAAAAATAATACACTTCATAGTAACAACTGTAAGGTCCATAATAATGGGATTATGGGTCTCAGCGTTGGAGTGCAATGAAAATTAATCTTTATTACGTTCTCAAATTTCTTTGAGCACATTTTAGCTACCAGTATCTCTCAATTATTTTTTACGATACTTATTGAGAGTTCTGCACTCGAAAGGTGAAAAAAAGTTTAGCATCATAATAAAAATACAGAAATAAAAATATGAATCCGAAGCTCGTTGTGATCCAACCATGCAAACTTCAATACCATCGATAATATCATAATTTCCAATATTAACATTGTTATCAATTATTCTAAGTATCATTACTGCTACTCTCACCTTTCAAAAAACGATTAATGTTCTAATTATGATTGTTATTATCAGTAAACAATAATAGCAACGAAATGAATGTTATAGCAATAATGGAGTTGAAATTTCTATTTAAACAAAATGCATTAAAATAATGGTAAAAAAACCTGCTAATTTAAAAGTATTATTCTATAACTAACGCCATTATTATTAGTATCGTTGTTCTAACGATTGCTGTGCCATTATATTATATACAGCTCCAACTACTGTCGTTGTTCTTCTTATTATCATTGTTAGTGAATAACAATAATGACAATAACAACATGAATCATAATAATAATAGGATGTTGAGGCAATAATCGAATTAGCACATGAGATTGCATTCTGGAAAGGAAAAAAAACCTGCAAATTTCAAGCGCCAAGTATCACTAATATACACCACTTGTCAGATGTATTTGTTCCTCAGTGACAAAAGCGCGCTGTACGATGATCACATCAACACACACACGCACGTGCGCGCGCGGACACACACACACACACACACACATACACACACACACACACATATATACAGGGTGACAACCATAAAGTGGCTCTGGGTTTCTTAAAGGTCTTGTGCGGATATTTTGCGACTGAAATAAATATGAAATTGAATGGTTTCTTAGGACCTTTTTGAAAAAAAATACATCCTATTTTTTTAATGAGTAGAAATTGCCAGAAAAAATTGAGCATTCCTGAAAAAAATCGAAATTCCATTTTTCGTACATCAGAATGCAGATAACTAAATTTTGGATACGAAACACATCTGAAAAACTTTTTTTCGTGCATCGATCAAAATAATTTTCGTGCAAAATGATCAAAGATGCATTGTAAAGTGCCCAAATGGATTTAAGGAGGTACACCAGCTTCAGCAAAATGGTGATAGATCAATAAAATTTGGTGAATATATTCTTTAGTATTATTCATGTAGATACAAATTTTTTCAGATTTTTTGGTTGTGCCGTTTTCTTACAAATAATTCACAAGCGTTTATTCTTATACCCGGAATATATACCTATATCTATAAAAACGCTATGCTTATACACGTGAACTTCAATGTTCAATTACTCGATAACGGCACAATGAAAAAATCTGAAAAAAATTGTATTGACATATATAATACTAAAGAATATATTCACCAAATTTTATTGATCTATCACCATTTTGAAATTTTACCATGGTTTAGCATGGCAACATTGTATGAAGCTGGTGTACCTCCTTAATTCTATAAAAACAAGTTTTTCAGAAGTGTTTCATATTCGGAATTTAATTATCTTCATTCCACTGAACTCAAAATGGAATTTTGATTTGTTTTCAGACTGCTCAATTTTCTCTAGCAGATACTGCTCGTCACAAAAATACGCTATTTTTTTCGTAGAGGACATGAAAACTTTTTATTATCCTAGGACACAAAATGTCCGTATCGGACTTTTAACAACCACATGGCCACGTTATAGCTGCCACCCTGTATGTACAAATTTTTCATCGTTGTCATCGTCTTCCACTTCTCATCATATTACATATTCCTCGTTCGTTGCGCTTGCACACACGAATCGCCCATATCTTATTACGTTTACACGGGCAAATTCCGCGCTTCCGACGTTCAAATTGCAAAGTACGAGGGATTAATAGACTCGCGACGCAGAACTTGCGATGTAACGTTCGCCGGGGATAGGAGAATGAGAAAAAGAGCGAAGGGGAGCAGGAGGGAGGGAAAATATAGCCCGTCACGAGAGGTAAGGTGGAGAAAAAAAAAAGAAATGCGATGCGTCGTTGATGAGGTTGATTTTTCGCGCATACAATCGCGATTGGCCTCATCGACGAGCCTATTCATAGAACGATCGTCATAGATGACGAATAATTGACGAGAATTGTTTTCCATCCCCTGGTCCTAAGGCACAGGGCAATATGCAAACAGTTTTCGAAAATTGGGATGAAAATGATCTTTTTGCTGTTGCCATTGGCACTGGCGTTTTTTATGTCTGTGTAAAAAAGAATATCAATTGAACAGTTAGAATTTTTTCGACGACAGCTGCGTGTATACGAATGGATAAAAGTTGCGAATAAGGTCTTCGGAGTGGCAGGAATCTGGAAAAACAATGTTGAATAAAATCGGAGAGAAAGCTGACGGTCGTTTGGTCGCGTTAGGTCGACATGTGCAATCTCAAAATGCTATACCTCTGCATAGTCGAGCACAATTTTACATCTGGACTCTCACATAGTGCCTTGCATGGACACACAACACTTCCGGGAGAATCGATGCGGAGCTTGGATATTTCATACATCGGACAGATCGAGGAATCGCGACTCGGATCGCTGTCGTATAATATTTCCTATCTCCATCCCTCTCTCGCTCTCTCTGGCGAAAAAAAGAGAGTCCGAACTTTTCTTTGCCTCCATCAACCTCCCGTACACTTATCCTCATTTTCCCGAGTTTCCCCAAAGGATACGTCTATGTTTTTCGCTTGTGCGTATACGCGTGCGTATGTGTGTGTGGACAAGGAATTATAATAGCAGCGATCCATTACAACGGTTATGCAACACTCGTGAACTGTATGCACACACACAGAGTTTGCATCACTGCAACGAGGAATTTCTGACACATGAAAGTATGAGCTCAGGAGCGAGGAGCGTGCGTGTCACCGTACACGGAAATTCGTGCGGCTTCTTTTCCTTCTTCATTTTCTCTCGAAAAACTTTTTTCTCCCGTGGTACTATGGCCTTCGTATTTTCTGTCTCTGACTCCCAGTAAGAGTTCGTCAAAATTGACTCCGAAACTGCAATAACGATTAACGAATAAAATATTAATGTTCTCCTCATTCGCAGTGCGAAAAGTGAAGTAAAAAGAGGAGTGTTGGAGTCAGGGGAGGAATAAAAACTTCTTTTTCCCGCGGTACTTTGCCCTTCGTATTTTCTGTCTCTGACTCGAAGTCGAAGTTCGTGAAAAGTGACTCCGAAACTGCAATCACGATTAACGAATAAAACATTAATTTTCTCCTCATTCCCAGTGCGAAAGGTGAAGTAAAAAGAGGAATGTTGGGTCGGGGGAGGAATGAAATTTTCATACGATATTTCGAAGAACGTGCTTTTCCAATTTGTCATCTACAAATAAAGGGGCCGACGAGCAACTTCATCATATTGTGACAAAGGAAAATACCGTGTCGTAGTGCAAACACAGTCGTGTGTACGTATATACGTGGGAAAATATAAAACCGAGAAAATTTCCGTGAATTAACTAGCGTCCGTGTGTTCCCACTTATGGAACGAGAAAAAAAAACACCAAACACTTCGAATCACTTAAAAAAGTCGCATGAATGAGAATCTGACTTAATGCTCGGCATATGTGCCTACCGATGTATCGTCGAACGCGACAAATGCGTCGTTGCGGTCACTCTTAATTCAGAACCTTCGAAAAAAAACGTAGCTCGTTGGCTGACACTACGATCGACACATTTATTTTTTTCCCATGAGAGTATTTAAGATGAGAGTATTAGGATGAAAATTTTACACACAATTAATACATAGTCTTGTCGAGTTTGAGTTTTTTTTTAATTGAACAAATATTAATGAGCAATGGAGTTATTATTGTTTAAATAAAGTGCCACCGTTGCTGCATGGTCAATCGGTGTAGGTGTTTCTGCCAACTAGGGTGAAGTTTTATCAGTCACTGAATTCAACGATAAAAAATGTACTTCTAGTATGATAATCAAACTGTCTCGTGATCGGATACTGCTTTGGAATTTTGAAAATCACGATTATGGCCAGCTGTTAAAAAAAAGTTCAACTTTGAAAGAACAACTTTGATAATTTGTTATTAACAAATGGATGAAAATATTTTTTTCATTCATTCGGCCATACGATAGAAAATGTTATAAACTTTGGTCTTTTCGAATTTGATGATACGATTCACACCGTATCATCCAAGTGGGCGTACCGACCGTTCACAATAATCGTCATAACTCGGTCAATTTTTGGAAATTTTCCAAAATCCTTACACAAATTAAAGTCAAGACAGTTTACGAGCAAATTCAATCAGGCAGCTGAATTGTTCAGCACCTCGTCACCCTCGGTACAGCTGCATCATTTTAAATTGTACTTGACGTAACTCCGTAGCGGTAATTCATATCTCAGGTAGGAATATTTTGCATCGCGCCGAAGCATTAGGCATGTATATGCGCACCCGTCTACACACATGTGTATCGGAGTGTGAAGAGAAGTGTCTTGGGACCACGAACTCTCGCGGTATGCAAATAGTTTACGCTTTCTACGGAAGTTCGAGAATAGGTCGTGTACTGCGCGAGCTGGGAGGCCGCGAAGCCTAAGATTCCCTCGTCTCCTTCGTACTCGGCACTATTACGCGACTCCCTCAGGCCCACACGTGCGACTCCACGGAGAACACTAGGAGTACACCTCCAATGGGTATATCATACATCCTAGCGTAATGATTGCACTCGCAAGCCCGATCGTGATACAATCTTGAGTTAGCATAATACGTTTCCATATACATGTATGTATGTAATATGTGTGTGTATATATATAGGTACAGGGTGGCCGAAAAAGTGACGTCCAAAAAGAAAATCAGATACCCCGTATCAATAACTATCCACATCGCAACCATGTATCTTACACGATGTTTCTTAGTTTTCGAGAAAACATTTTTTTTCGAGCTTTTTTATAGTAGTTTTTATTTTTTCGCTTTTCTTTACGTACTTTTCTCTTAGAAAGTTTTTTGGAGCGATTGGGATTCATTTGGACTAATATAAGTATTTCTTTGTATCGTCCAACTAATTTTTTTTAACTTTTAATCAAAGTCTAAGCAACTAGTGCAAAAATGTGAAAAAAGTCGAAAAAAATTGGTCTTTTCATTGTCATGATGATTACACAATGTTTAAAAATACACTTGTTCCTTTAATTGTTTTGTAAAACTTTGATTGATAGCTCCGGAAAAACGGTACAATGGATCAATTTGAAAATTTACAGGGCTATTGGGGGTACATTGAGCTGAAAAAAACCGGCAACATTAGTCTTACCATCAATATTTGTAAAGTAGTGGTAGATTTACTGAAAAACTATATGAAGTCATTTTTATGTACATTTTTCAAATTAATGTCAAGGGTGAAACCATTTTTTTTTTTCAAAAATTGATGAAAGGATCTTATAGGAAATTTATTCAAGTTTTCAAAGCTGCTCTTCAATTCCCTGTCCGATCATTGCTTGCTGAGATGTCGATGATCAAAGACAAAAGGATCTTTTTTCATTCAAAGTCGAATATCTCAGCAAAAAATTGACGAAGAGAGACCCAAAAAAAACCAAATTGAAGCTGAATAAACAAGCTAACTAACCTATGCATTGATTTAATTAAAAAAAAAATCCGAGCCCTTGAAAAGACAATAAATTTCGAAAATTTCTGTCTCGCGCTATCTCTTATGATTGCGCGTTAACCGTAGCTCACAAAAATCGTTTGCCACAAGATCTCAAAACTAGAAACATGAAGTTTCAAAATGCTTTCTTAAACCTCAATACGACCATTTTTCACATGGATACAGTGCTAAAAACTAAAAACACTAAAAAAACACACAACAAAACTAAAAGCACTAAAAAAATTTAAGAAATGTTCTGTTCCTTTAATTTTTGGAGTGGTGGTTTGGGTGGTTTGGGTGGTACAGTGCATATATATATATATATATATATATATGCACTGTGGAAATATATATATATATATATAGATCTTTATGGCCTTCTAGTGATTGTTGTTTTGTTATTTGCTTATTTATAAATGTATTTATCATTCATCGGACTTCAAAATTTCCAGGCAAATAAAAAAAAACAATTACAAAAAAAAATTAAGTTCTACCGTCAAAACGTTTTTGTTCCAGCATGAAATTTACCACCGGTTGAAATAACGAAAAATGCGTTCCCGTCTATAGCTCTCATTTGACTAATTATTTGATAAAAAGACGAGATGATTAGCAGCGAATTGTAACGATATAGATTTTTCTTTCGACGTGTGTTCTCAATTTTTCTCCACAAAACGCAGCTCTCAATAATTATTTTACAATAGGAAGGAATTTTTGTTTGCCACACCGAAATCATTTCGCTGTGACTCATTCCGCATGGGAAGTCTCGTATATACAAATGGTGCATGTGCAGAACGAGAATCAAAAGGCAACCGGGATAGTTCGTAAGTGTAGTCCGCAGCGGGCTCTTATCCGCTCGAAATAAAAAAGAGAGAGAGAGAAATTATATTACGCAATCTTTAAAGAGCTTTGGAGACCGTGGACCCCGCGATACCTGCTACTTCGCCAAACTCGTTGCTACAACGATCGCATAATAGTAGATACGAATAGTCGTAGAAAAAGCATTTATCAAGGAGCCGATTTTTTTTCGTCTACCCCAACTACGAAAAAGAATCTTAATGAACGAATGCCGCGATTAATACGTTTCATAAAAATAATATTTTAATATAGATACAAACAAAACTGTTAATAAGGAATAAAACTAATTAATAACCATCATAATATGATCACATACATAATTATGCCAATAATGCTTTTTCATTATCAAGCTTGGATGATTAATTATGAATGATCAATTATAATAGAAAAATGATATTGAATAAATAATTATGAATAATTAATAATAGTTATGATAATCATTATAACAATGGAAATGACAATTTAACTTTTGTTTTTTTGAAAGTGATATGTTTTCTCGTAAAAATTTGCTCACCGCCGTGTATTAAAAATAATATAATGTCATTATCTCGCAGAAAAAAAAACAAACGAGATCGTGCTAAAAAATTATATGTCTTGCTGAAATAAGATATTTGTGCAGGTATTCGGAGAAGATCGATAAGTAAAATGTCAGATTTGACCTTTTATCCTTGGTCATTCACGGTTTTCCCCTACGACGAAACGAACGAGTCGTTACGTCAAGCGAACGGCGGGTAAAGTAAAATATTTGCTATATACTCTGGCAGTACCATGGAGGAATAGTATAATGACAAACGTGCGAGTGACACTTTAGAGAGTAAACCAATAACGGATCGACCATATTTTCGCGAAACGATTACTCCGTCTCGTTAAATTTCTCGCACGATAATTGCCTTCATCCGTTTCGTGAGTGCGTGGTGAGGACACTCGCAAGGCCTTCCTCAGGTCGAAGAAAATTCTCGCGACCGCGTTCTCGTGGTGCAACGCACCGACGAGCTTTCTCATCTTGCTCGGTGTGTCCTTTAAAGGGGTTTGCGCAAATCCCGACGCGATAATATCGCCATTATCTACCATTTCTTTTTGTCGAAGCACGCTGAAACTTATTCATTTTTCATGCCTCAGATCGGTGGCTCGGAGAACAAAGTGCGTTACAGGCCGAGACACCGGTCTCAATTTGTTACTAGATTAATACCCGAGGCAAATTTTTTTTCTCTCTTCTTTTTGCCACGAGAACACGTGAAGCGCCTTGAAAGAGGAACGATCAATTTTCGCCTTTGCAAGCGTGGGCGATCACTCCGAGCGATTTTGCGACGAGAAGAACAACAAGTTGCAAAGGATTCGCATGAGAGAAAAAAAAATAAAAATAAATACGCATATCTGTCATCGTGGATCTATGATCTCGAGGATTCAGTCTGGGACAAGAAGGAGCAACGCACCTTTTCTTCCACCTCGGGTCGTTAGCGGCGATCGCAATCGCAGACTCTGCATCCCGGGAGTGAATTATATTTTTTTTTACTTGCGCTTAAGAAACTTCGTCGATATGAAGACGTCATTCGTGTCACGAGCATATGTTTATCAGAAGAAAAAAATCGTCTCGAGAAATAATAATCTCAATTCAATTTTGAATTGGCTATGAGGGAGAACACCACTGTGACGGGCCGAAAAAAGGTCGTTTTTGACGTTTTTTTGTCTACAAAAATATTTATTCGGCATTTCAAGGAAAAAATATGTTATTAAGCATATATTGAACTGATTTCGTGTAAGTTGTTGTTTAAAAAAATTAAAAATCAACAGAGTTATCGAAGTATAATAGAGCCTCTGCATAAAAAACGTGGTCCGACGGCCGGATCAATAACTTGACAATCGTTAGTCTGAAAAATAAAAATAAAAAAGTTTTATAATTTATATAAATGTAGTTCGCGTTTTACGTAGCGGTTTTTCGAAAAAAGAAAAAAAAACTATACAAAATGGCGGGTGTTAAGAAAAGGGTAATTTTGGCAAAGGTTTTACTTAAATTCGGGGGGTTTAAAAAAGACTGTATAAAAAAGGGCTTCGAACAACGATAGCTCCTGGAATTACGGAAATTTTCGTTTTTCTACATTGAAAACCCGTCAATTATAGCTAGAGTTATGATGCCGGCCAGGTCGAGAAAAACACGATTAAAAGCTTTAGTATACGTAAATCGTTGAGCTACCTGTTCTCTCTAAAACGCCTGTGAATTGCTCAATTTTCAATATTTTCATTTGAAATTTCTTTCACATCCTCTGCAATTGTATACTTGGAGAAATAGCAAAAAAAAATCTTTTTTTTTACCCGTCACAGTGGTGTCCCGCCTTAACAACTCAAAGAAACTTTGGGGGAAATTGTATATACATGTCAGGACGCTAAAGATACTCTAAAAAATTCGTGTCTCTTTGTCGAATCATGATTATTATCCATTTTGATTAAAATTCTGTGTTTTATTGATTTTTCTTTGCTAAAAGAACCAAGCACCTTTTCCTCCAATTTAGCTCCCCTCTTCCCGCCTCGTTTTGAGGCTCAAACAGCTTCTACTACGATGTTCATCGAGAGTCCACGCGAGTCCTTGGTCATGCACTTTCTCTTTGGTAAATCTTCAGCGTAACTGCATCGACAGGGTCGCGCAAGACATTGAGAGGACGAGCAAAGTGCGAAAATTTCGATCTCGCAAAGTCTCAACAGCCTATTGGACGTTTCCAAGTATATCTGCCAAAATTCCTCGTTCTCGCAGGATATTCTGTCGAATATCTCAGATGACATTCCCCATACTATTTTGCGGCTCGATATTGTTGAATTGAATATATTAAAAAAGACAATACGACTAAAAACAATGTCTGGAATAAAGGAATATCTATGGATAAATATTGTCGAAAATGCACTGTTGACTCGAAGTAGAAGGGCTAATCGCAAGTAAAAGGACGGTTGACTTGACCAACCCGCGAAGTAGAAAAATTCGTATGTCGTCAGACACCCCTCCTCTTCCCCCTGTCTCTTGTTCTCCCTAGAGGTCTTGCGTAAACTTTATGGCTTGAATTATTGTTGTTTCGTCGACAAGCTGTTAAAGTACGCGAAGTGACCGGTAGCCAGTGAAACACACGTGTTCGTGTAGGTGTATCAGAGATACTCGAAGCTCCTGAACGATGGATTCTGAGGCAGGATAAGGTGCTCCCATCAGAGTAACGCTCAGTCTTTTATTACTTTGCTCGTTACACCGCAAAGTACCGATCTATTATCTCGGCTGCGGTATGTGTGTGTGTGTGTGTGTGTGTGTGTGTGTGTGTGTGTGTGTGTGTGTGTGTGTGTGTGTGTGTGTGTGTGTGTGTGTGTGTTTGTGGGTGTGGGTATCGTTCTGTCCAAATGACTTTGACGATAGTAATCACCTACGATCGCTAGCTCTACCCTATTCTTATGGTATAACAAACACCATAATTATCGGAAGATTCCGCGCTCAAGAAGACGTATTTTATTGATTAATTAGCCTTCAGTGCTAATAAAGGCTAATTAATCAACAAGGGAAATCTTCTCTCGAGATTTCACACCTCGTTCGACAGGTGATGGACGTGCTGTCAAGAATAATCAAAATGTTCAAATATGAGAAATATTTTACTCGAATACACGTAAAATACACCCGTTGAATGTTTAAAGTAGTTTTTTATTTTATTTCTCCTGTTCTTCTGTACAATCTTGGGAGCTTTCATGATTCCAGCAATTTAACTTTTTAACGGGAGTATATGGAAACTGTGGAAAAGCTCTGCCGATACAGGCAATATTTTGACAGATTCCGCTGAGCGAGTATCGGAAATTGCGTAAAATTGCCTCCCCCTCAGGAGGAGTGCAAACCAGGCGACCATCCATCCGAGTATCGGCTTTGAACGCTATTTGACACGAGACTTGAAATCTTTACACCTAGCTGTTGTCCCTTTATGACACAAATTGTTTCCCGGCTCTGTCCAATTCTCCCCATAAATATTCATAACGATGAGCATTAGAGAACGAACGGGCGACTATTCAAAGGCAATAAACGAATTAAAACATAACGAATCCATAAAAAAGCTAACTTGGCGAACTTACACATGATGGGAAGGTTATATCCCGAATAAATTGGCTACGAAAAGAAACAGCGCCGATGAAGAAATCTTTGTGGTGGCGACAAAAAAAAAGCCGGACGTAACGATTGAACTGGTGGCCGCGAAAAAATCCTTGAGACACTCGAGCAGCAATTTCTTCGAAATTTTGACCAATGATCAACGCGTGTGTCAATAATCTTACGCGTGCCGTCGTCACCGTCATATTTTTTGTTCCCGGGCCATGCAAAATGTTTCGCAGTGATCATGAAGCCGTTCCATTCCTCGCAGCGTTCATTATCAATGGAAAAATCATTCCCCGTTACGCACGTGACTTTTCCCATCGAAAATCGGTAACTCTCGACGTGTCGCCGGATGACGCGCAGCATTGTGTAACTTTCGTAATCTTGCCGGCCTGCCTCGATCGAACAAACGCGAAAGAAAAAAATCGTCAGAACCAATGTTGGAAAAGAAGCGACCGAAAATTTGTCTGTTGAAGGGAGGACATGGAGAAAGTGAACATCGTCTTTCACAACAACGGAACGGTCTCTTATCAGCATAAGAAGATACTGAACTTCGTGCCGGAAATGTCCAAGGACATTGATCTTCGAGTCCTGGTGCCTAACATACCACTTCTCGTGAGTACCCAACGAGAATCAATCACGACCGACAATGAAAAATCGGCACATTTGGCAGCCACGTTGCAATTCTTCTAATCCTATTGGCTCATGTGTGAAACTCGAAAACAGACACTGTCGGGCTTGAGCAAGAATTTGCCGAGGTTGGTGAACGTTGGATTGTCGATGTTTCTGAGCGGCATCGAGTCAAAGCCGTTCGTCCCGGTCACCGCACAGGAGCTCGTATTTGGCTATGACGATCCGCTCGTCAGTCTGGCACATCGTTTCTTTCCGAAAGCACGACGTCCGATGCGACAAATGGGACTTTTGCTTGGAGTAAGTAAGCCTCTTGTCGCTATCGATGAACGTAGATTCACCGATGGCAAACAAGAGCCGTTGATACAGAATCGCTGGGTCGACTATTGATCGGTCTAAATTTGCTTCATTTTCGTGTACAGAGAAATGGCACGCTCAACGAGGTATCGACGATTTACACGGGCCACACGGATATGAAGGATTTTGGACTGATAAATCGGTTGAACGGACTCGATCGGTTGCCCTATTGGTCCGAGGAACCGTGCAATTCTATCCGAGCCTCGGAAGGTAAAAGCCTCATCCTCCTCTTTGTCTCGTCCTGATTCTTATCTTCCAAATGATCCTCATCGTGTGCCCCCTTTATTTTTAACTCGGTTGAAGTTTGCATCGTTGAAATGCAATGGAAATTCTTTTCGATTTCTGATCCCCATTATTCACCAAAATCATATTTTGCAGATTTAGGCTGTAGATCGCTAAATAAGAATTCAAAAAGATGTTTGCTTGATTTCCGTAGCTCAAATCTGCCGAAGGAAATTTGGGAAATTAAAGGAAAAATCGTTTTCGTTGCGCTGCAATGATCCAAACTTCAACGGCATATATTTTTAAGGGCTTACACTTAGTTGACATTTTTTTAAATCATCGTTCATTGATTTTCGGCGGATTATCAAAATATTACATTTCAAAAAGATTCTCCGAAAATGTCAAGTTTGTCCGCTTAAAATTGAGGGAGTTGTGGGCGTTTATAGGTAGGTTCCGCAAACCGGCGAACTTTAAACGCGTTTTTCTCAAAATTACTTTTTCAAAATCGGTGACTACGATACCTCGAAAATGACTGCACTGATCAACTTTAAATTTTGCAAGCTCATTTAACATATCAAAAAACAGTTTTTGAAGGAAAGAATTTGTTTTCGATGCATCATTTTTTATCAACGAAAATATAGCGTTTTTTCTCACTGAAAATTGATACTTTCACTTTGGACCGCGACCATTTTTTCGAATTTCAATATTTTGTTTAATCCTCCGTCCGAGCACTAGATAATTTAATTAAAAAACTATGATGATTTGTTTCCGAGCAGCTGTGCTCACCGCGAAGGACGTTTTTCAAACAGCGCTCTGCACAAACAATACTATTTACCACATTTACAAATATTTTTCGATACAAAAATTGTAAAAAAATCGAAACTTGCACACGATTGGAAATTAAAAAATTCACGAAAATTCTTGGCTCTTTCATGTTTGACGAATTAAATTCGAGTGGACTAAAAATTCATTTAAAAAACCACGAAGATGAACAAAGATTTATCTTCTCGATTGGGAGATAATTACCAATCGTGAAAAATCGTCGGCCGCAGGTTCATTCTTCCCTCCGAGGGACAAAACCGGTGAAGACATTATACACGTATGGGACAAGGACCTCTGTCGAGTTCTTCCCCTGCAATATCGCGGCTCAACCGAAAAGACCGGCATACCGGCCGATCTTTACACACCAGCGGACAACGTCTTCGATCCGCCCAGCGTCGAAACGCCGGACAACGAGTGCTTCTGTCCGGACGACCCGAAAAGCTGCCCGCCCAAGGGATTGCAGGACATAAGCCCTTGTCAATACAGTGAGTCGGTTGTTTTTGCTTTCGCGAATATAAAAATTCTCTATAGTTAAAGAGTTTCGGTACAATGGACGTCATGTTACTATTTGATTTAAATTTATACAGTAAATTCTTTATCGTATACTGAATGCACCCTCTAAATTTTGAGTCGATCGTCTACACCGTTTCGATAAAATTTACAATTGAAGAAACACTTTTCAATATAGGGAGTACCTACGTTCATCACTGAATGGCAGTTTCACGCACGAAATAGTGTGAAAAAATGGTTAAAATTTTATGGAAAACAGTCAAATTGTGACTATTAGCCATCTCCCTGTGTTAAAAAGTTATTCTTCAATCGTAAATTTTATAGGAACGGTGTAGACGATCGTTCTTTTATTTCGAGGGCGGATTCAGTACACGACCAAGAATATACTGTATATATTTGAATCAAATGGTACGCTATCGGCAATTGTCCCGAAACTCCTTAATTTTATTGATCAAATTCCGTCTCTGTGATTTCTGGTACGATTTTTTTCCTTTTTATCACGTCGTGCAAAAACTTTGGAGATCAAATTTAATTAATTAATTGAAAAATCCAAACAGGCGCACCTGTCTACTTGTCATTTCCACACTTTTACAAGGCCGATCCTAAGCTATTGGACGCAGTCGTTGGACTGGAACCAAAGCCAGAGCTCCATGAAACGTATTTCAAGATACAACCGGTGAGTCGAAGCAGGAGCAATAAAAAAAACGTCTTAAAAATCGACGTACACGTTCCTTGGATTTTTACGTAAATACGGAACGAAAAAAAAAACAGAAAAACGTCTCACGGTCAACACCGATCGAACGCTGATTGGCAGAATCTTTAAAGAGTCAATACGTAGATATCTAGACAAATTATGAACCAATTTTCCGAACAGATAATTGTTCAACAAAGAATTAAATTTAAAAATCAGTTTAAAAAGTGGTCCCGTAAAATTAAATAGATGACTTTTCTAAATACCTCTAACTTCAGAATCTTCTCTCCTTTTTGAAACGCCTCTACAATTTTTTCAAAGATCGTGTTGATTAGCCTTTTCGTTCAATGAATTGTATACTTTTCCAAGATAATGCGAGATTTTTCTACAAAAACATATAAAAAAATAATGCATTTTTCAGCATTTCGAAAACACAATATTTCGCAAAATTTCACGGATATTCCGAAAAACTGTCAAGTCACCGCATACAAGGAACTTTTTATCTCCCGATTATTTGTTCGACAGATTAATCAATACCGTTTTTGGCATGATTATTATTCCCAGTCAATACTCACGACTTCGATCTGCCCATTTTCCTTCAGATTTTAATTCAATCTCGAAGTCTTGAAATTTCGATCAAAGCAAACTTTCTCCGGGTAGGATTCGATAAATGCCAAAATCAAGGTCACCCCCTAAGAACCGAGAAACCAATCTCGAGGGCCCTCGAAGGCCAAATCCAGGATACGAATTGACGAAAAATTTGCAGAAGCTTGGTGTACCGGTGGAGGGAAAAGTGCGAGTACAATTGAATCTGAAGGTGGAGCATCAGCCGGACCTAAGCGCGGTCGCCAAATTTCCGGACATAATATTTCCGATAATGTGGCTGGAGGAGGGAATCGACGAGTTGACACCGTCCATAAGACGTTGGATATATTTGTCAACGACGTTCGCCGAGGTGGCCGTACCGTGCGTAACTTACGGCCTTGCGTTCATAGGCCTGGCCGTTCTGACAGCTGTCATCGTCAAGGGGTACAGAAACGATCACGTGCTGGCGCACGAAGCGATTGAGCTCGGCAAACGTACGATAAGACGGGGCTCTTCGATCATCGCCAATGGTCAGCACAGGTTGCTCGTCGTCAAGGAATCTTACGTGCTTCTCGACAACGAGATCGAGGACAACGACAAGAGGATCGTCCCACTCTAATACAAAGCGAAATTGTCGATTCGTAAAAATATAATGACGAAAAAAAAAACGCCCAAGTGTGTAAAGATATCCGATCGATGGGCTAGACTGTAGGCGTCCGAGAGCTGAAAAACGGAGTATTGCTCAAAGATTCTTCAGCAAGAAGGATGCACTCAGCGTCGCGAGCCTCGATGCCGAGTGTGTGTGTGTGTGTGTGTGTGTGCGTGCGTGCGTGTGTGTGTGTGTGTGTGTATGTGTGCGTGTGTATTTATAATAAGGCCTAGCCTGTCCGGATCTTTCGTCGACTCCCCCTGCTCCGGTTGTTAATTTAGTCATTTTTTAATCATGTATAGCATTTTTAATTCTGCAATTATTCCCCCCGGATTCGTGACGGGGTCATGAGGGTTTGTGGCAACGAGAAGCAACAAAAAAATTCCCAGACCCGTGACGAACGAGCTCTCTCTCATCGGCCGGTCTTTGATAACTCTACCTCTATGTTGATTAAGTTTTCTTTTGCGTTTCTCTCGCATATACGCACAAATCGGTCTTCATCGTTTGTTCAGACGAGATATGAGGGTAGGTAAAAAAAGTCGGTGCTCGGCAACGAGAACGTTGAGTTAAGATTTTTTAATTATTTATCGAAATTCACGGTATTGTGTAATTGTAATTCGTCATTAAGAATGAAAGGAGGTTACGAGCGAAGAATGAACTGGTTAGGAAATGGTCCCTTTTCGTTGAGGGAAATGGGAAAAATGGTAATTGCCATTTCCTCGTTATTTACGTTGCGTATGTTTAAAAGATTTTTTTTTCGATTTCGCCTGTCCGAATAGGTGTCGTTCTTTTTTTATACGATAATATTTAAGTATCGAGGGTGGATAGCTGTTTCAGGACAATCACAACAATTTATGGCTGTGCTATGTCACGTAAGCGTTCGTGTCGCCGGAGCGTTGGTAATTGTTATACACTTGAATCTTTTTGGGTAACTATGCCACCATCAAAGCTAAAAGATTATCTTACACACAATTACACAAGTAATTGTATATACGTATGTAAACATCGATTAACGAATAAATCATTAGGAATTATTGACTACGTGAAATCGAAAAGGCGGGCGAGCTCGTAATTGCCGTTGGAGGATGCTCGAGCCGACTTAACACGCTCGTTATGACAATTAATAATTTAACGTAGATCTAATCCAACTTGCCGATAAACCGCAACGCTCGAAAACTTTTCAACGAGTCGTCGGGACTTTACGATTCGAGATTTTGTATACAGGCTTCTTTGTACTTTTTTTTACGAACCTCGTAGACTCGACGAAAGGTAAATAGAAAATAAATCAGGTGAACATTGCTCAATTCATAAACCAAGTGTATCGCTCCGAGTCCGAGCTCGTCTTTTCCTCTCCCAACTTAATTATTCTAGGGAAAAAACGAAAAAGTATTGCACGACAGTGCCCCGCGAAGACTGCGAGGATTAAAGCAGTATTCTAGTCTGGAGGCCTAAATTTCGGGATTGATAAATAAATATAGATTTTCACCATCCATTTTTTAATGCCTTTTATTGATGTTTCGATAAGTTACAAATTGTTGTGCAAAGAAAATAAAAATTGAAAACGTCATGAGCCCTGTAAATATGACCGTGAAAAAAGGATTGAGGCGTTGACACGATTCCAAAGCTGCCGTTCATCTAAATGTGATTATGGTAGGTACCAAAGAGGAAAAATGTTAATGGCGACTGCCTGAAAAACCCGGTAACTTTTCGGCCTATTTCTCTCAAACTTTTCTATTTTTTTTATAGTATTAATAATAATTTGGCAATGTCCGAGGTAGGGGCCATAGAGGGATATATATTAAAGGTCCATACTAAATGTGAAGTCGGTCGGTTGAATAGAACTCGAGATTTTATGTCAACCAGGTTGAAAAAAGTAGTTTCGAGAAAAACGCCTTCAAAGTTTTTAGTACAATTCCAGAGAACCGCAACTATCTAAGTGCATCTAATAGCATGTTATACTTACGTTATGTTAATCGGGCATTCCTGCCTCGTAAAGTGTGCCTTCCTCGACTTTGAAGTGATGATTTTCCGAAGCTCGGTCTCCCCTGTGAGTAGTTCTAGCTTCCTTTCTAAGGAAGCTAGAACAGCTTCTGAAGTTCGTAGCTCCGACCGGTTGATCATATTCTGGTCTCGTTTTTTGGCGTCAATATTGGTCATTCAAAAATTTCCTCTTGAGGACATGTTCTTAGGAATCTATACTTTAAGAAAATGCCCAAAAAAAAAAGATTTTTTCGAACTTCTAGACCAAATTACTGCCTGAAAAGTAAAGTGTACTATTTTGTGTTAGTCGCGGTTGCAGCGTTTACAGGCTAGAAGTTTTCGATAAAATGGCTTCGTATCGCAGGGCTTCGGGTCTCACGTGTGAGAGGGATGGCAGGCGTGAGACACCTTGCGGTGAAATCGGGAATGAAAAAACTCATATGTTTTTCCCGCTCTGTATCGAATTGCAAGAATGGTGTATCGATTGCTCAATTTGATCGTTCGTCTCTTTTGTTCCACGTGAGCTTGAATTGTCATTTTTGGATGCCCCTTGCTAGAGGACAAGCGCACGTGCGTATCCGCCGAGTATTCCGCATTGTCCGATTATTGATCGCGTACGAGGGGCGCGAGAATAAAAGGGACGCGCGCGGGGCTGCCGTAGACATGCGCGGTAAGAGGGAAATATCTACGCGATAACAGAAGAAGCCATGTTTTATCGTGTTTCACGTATTATTTTCTCGCTCCTCGTTATTTTCCATAATTCGTGTACTATCGTCGGCACTCTTTTGAGCAAGGAAAATGGAAAATTGTCGGAGAACGGTCCGTTGCAAATGTGCATCGACAGTTTCGACATTTACAAGGACAAAATCATCAGAACGCAAGATTCACAGGTACTGGGAGCCAAGTATCTGAACGAAGTGGATCTCGACTCTAGACAAGAGTGCCTGCGACTGTGTTGCGAAACCGACGAGTGCGATGTCTTTATTTTCGAGGAAAAGGTGAGAAGTGTTGGCAAAATTTGTCCTCGTTGTCATTTTGCTCCATCGACGGGGCCGAATCGAGAAATAACGAGTTGGTAGCGGATGGTGCGAGGAGTTACAATGATCCGTTTCGAAACACGCAGAAGCCAGGAAGCTGCTATCTCTTTCATTGCGGGCGTCCCCACGACTTCAAGTGCAAGTTCACCAGTCACGCGAATTACAGCAGCGCCGTACTCATGAATGTCAATTATCGTGCAACTGCACAGTTGGAAGAGCAGATAAGGAGAACCCAGCAAGAACACGAGCTCAAATCTCTCAGGTATCGAGTAACAACTCGCAATCTCAATCAGAGTAGCCTCATTTTCAAATGAATTTTCCACGAACTTTTAATGCTCGTTCGGTGAAATTTCGGAAAGTCGCTGGTACACATTTTTTTCCACGTGTATGTGTGCTAGCCTCGGCTTTGGCGAACTTCTGTTTCGTCGCTCGTCTTCTTCGTAGGGTGTTCCAATAATTTACGAATTTACAGGAAATTGTCCGAGCCAGCAGCACCCTTGGAATACGCGTACACGGAGGCTCCGCCGATTCCGGTCACACAAGCACCGAAAAACTTGATCCTTACCACCCCAGCGCCCGTCAAAGCTGGTAAATTGAAGAAAAAAAAAAAACATGCCGAATTATTGCAAACGAAACGAGAGAAAAAATCGGAGCAGAAATTGGTGGGGTTTAAGGACTTAAAGTTTCTTGAGCAATTGATAAAACGACGCGAGCACAATTCTCCAATGGTTCAAAAGCATACAGTAGAAAAAAACCGCATTTAAAAAAAATAGTTAATAATGTCAATTTTTGCAGCATACACTTTACATCGAATATATATTTTTTTCAAGCATACAACACATCGTAATGTATCGATTAAAAAAATAACCGAAACGAAACGTACGCAAAAAAGAATGTAGTGAAATATTCTCAATAGCTGCAATAGGAATAAAAATAAATTTGTTGTCTTGGTCCAATCAGGCTGCAGTCGAAATCAGTACGAGTGCCGAACTTCCGGAGATTGCATAGCGATATACAACGTGTGCGATGGGATACCGCAGTGCACGGATGGTTCGGACGAGGCATCGGATCTTGGCTGTCCAACGGAGAGACCGACCATACCATCGGCTCCGATAATTCACGAGGCTCCCGCACCGCACAATAATCCCCAGATACTGAACAAGTATCCGCCGAATCTTCCCCATCGAAAGACCTATCCACCGATCTACGCCAACGAGCATGGCAACTCGCAAAAAACGTGGCAAGTGCCGATACTCCAACACCAAATGAACAATCCCCAACAACAGACGAACCTTCAATACGCCGAGCAACAAGGGGTCATTCCACAAGTAAACTACGGCCCTCAGGGCTACGTGGGTGGATGGGACTACAGGCAGATATACGAGAACAAGGAACCCTACAAGGTGCCCAATCAGCTGCATCCGAAAAATGAATTACCGGCTTACGAACGTGAGTTTTTAGAATAGTCTTGTTTTGATGCCTTTTTTCAGATCGTATTTGGTATTTCGATTGGAGTAGAGCGTTTTCTGGAGTTCCCTTTAGCGACTTACATGTGAGCTATTGTCAATGATCGTCGCTTATAAAAAAAATGATGGTTGATAAACGACAGATAATATTTTAATGTGGAGAATTTATGAAAAATTATTATTGGAATAATTCAGTAATTAGCCGAACGATTCAATTCTCAAAGAGGTAAATGTGACGCCCTAAAAAGTATCTAATTTTCGGTTGCGTTTTGTATTTTTTTTAATGTCCGGTCGATTCGCAGTTTTGCACTGCATTCAAGTATATTATAAAAATGTAAAGAAAGTTATAACTCAAATTCTACGCAATATTTCTGATGATTGGAAAATTATGGTTTTTTACTTTCCATAATAATTGAAATACAGTGCACAATTCTGAACTGATCCGACGTGTACTTTTTTACGCTCAGCATCGGAAAATTTCTTTTTCGAGTCGTCGCAATATTCTCGATCCTTAATTCGTCAATGTCACGTTGCACTCTCAAGATCCTCGAGTGATAGTCACGTATTTGTATTCCACAGAGGATCAACCTCGGATTTTCAAGCATAAAAGCCCGAGCGTGGTGGTCGAAAGCGCTGGCCGAGAGGGGTAAGATTTTCTCATTTTGCTGCACTGAAGAACGCGTGAACTGAAGCGAAAATTCATTTTTTCATCATAAATCGATTGATCCCCCAACGGGACGAGTACTTCGATTGTCAATGAGTATAACAATCGACAATACACTTGCAGAGGTGTTGATTAGCTTTTTTTGGTTCTAATATGTTATTTCCTTCACAGCAATGGCTACATCGATCCCAATCGACCCTACGGGCCGTATTACCCCCTGCAAAATCACGTCGCATGGCAAGAGGGCCAACCGCAAATTCCGTCACAACAGCCGGAACTTTTGGCGACGGTTGCCCCGAAACTACACGAAAATCGACCTATAGTCATTCAAGAAGACGCGAAAACGACCGCCGCACCAGTAGCCTGCAAAGTACGAAAATTCTCTCACCAAAACCCAACTCTCTCTTTCTCTCTCTCTCTCTCCTTAAAATTCTTACCAAATTTTCTTTACTCTGTTTTGGAAAAAACGCAGCCATCCCTGAACGAAGTGATTGACAAATCGACCAAGGAAAAGAATATTGAGCGTAAAGAGCACGAGGTTCGGAACAACGCTGCTCCCATCGAAAAAGCCAAGGATCAAGCTCACGCGGCGAAGTCGGAAGTTCACGAGAACGCCGCGGTTGCGAAGATGACATCGAAGATTGACGATTCACGAGGCAAGTTCTTTTCTTCGCGATCCAACGAATAATTCTCGTTCGATGTTCGTCCTCCCTGGGAATGATAATCGAAAGTTGCCGTAATCGAATGATTTCATCGAAACGTCCAGATCACGACGAACACAAGAAGGAGAATCACGAGGAACACGAGCCGGAAGTGCGAACTCGCCACTTCGTCGCGGAGCATCTTCAGCAGAACAATCACAAATTCGATAACGACATACTGAGGCCGAAGGGTGCGGTGATATCGCTGGCGCTGGGATTGACCGCGACTGCGATAATGGCAGCTCTGATCGCCTGCAGATTGAGAGTCGTGAGGAGACGTGGTCGTCGTGGACACGGTCCGTACGCTCACGACGCCGATTACCTAGTCAACGGAATGTATCTGTAAAGAAACGGGAGCTTTTAAATAAAGTTGCATTAAGTTTAATCGGTAAGCCGCCAACTTCGTCAACTCCTTCACTGTGCGACTTGTCCGTCGTCTACCGTGGTGGCCACCTGGCGTCATCCGCTTGGGCCTGAAACTCTCCAAACGCAAGATCCAACATCAACGTCCATCTTGGTAAATAATCAATCATACGAATAGAATCTTACCCTCAATAAAAGGGTTATACCTAGTTGAAAAAGTCGAAATATAACTTATTCAAAAACAATACATTTTGACAGTATGTCATATTGTAAATGTTCCCTGAAAAATTCAAGGTGATCGGATCAAAATTGACAGATTTACAGGGCGGTTCTGTTTATGCCCGCCGAAACGCTCGGAGCGTTCTTCGAAACTTTCAACGCTTTTTTCTCGAAAGTACGTGTTCGAAGTCGGTGAGCAAAATCTCTCAAAAACTATTGCGTCGACTTTTCGGAAATTTTCAGGGCTTTTTTTAGATAGCAAAATATAGTATTTGATCGAAGGATTCTTTTTTCCGATGTATGATTTCGATTTAATGAACGAAAAATGCCCATTTTTCCGCAAAAATCGAGACTCACTTTGGACATGCATATTTTTTTTACTTTGATATTTCGGAAATTCCTTCGATTAATCATAAGATAAACTAATATACGAAATAAATCTGTATGATTTTTTTAATATGAGATAACCTAGTTCAAAAGGGCATTGCTCACCGCAAAAGACGTTTTCGAGAGGAGCTTCCCGGACAAGGGCTGCAAATTGATTACAATTAAATATTATTACACAAAGAATTACAAAGTGTTCTTCTGATGATAGTTTTTCAAATACCTAATTTTTGAGAAATTTATCAAGATTTTCGAAGAAAAAATCCCTAAAATGGGCTGTTTTCGACTGTTACAACTAAACATAACCCGTTAACGTAGAAGACGTCGATAATCGAACGTATCAGCAAGTAGTTTGCCTCAGACTGTCCTCTTGCACGGTTGCAATGCCGCTATTGTGGTACCCTGAATTTTCCATTTTAGCCGGGTCACGGATAGCGAATAGAGGAAAAAATGTACAGCTCCGAGTATTTCATAAACGTACACGTTTATACAAGATATTGTATTGTTGTGGTTATTATTGTTTTGTTTTTTTTTAATAATACTCTATGGTGTCGTTCGTATCTCTATTTCAAAAAAATCCTCAGTCGAATAAATCACCTTGTTTAAATGAATTTTGAAATAAAAAATTGCGAGAACGCCAAGTGTGAATTGAGAGCGAGAGATAGAGAGAACTGATACGATTATGCGTTGTACAAGGTAAGATACACGGTTTGTCTATTTTTAAATACAATATATTACAGTGAAACACACAGTTATAATTCATTGTTGTTAATTATTATGTCTAGTACTTGTATCGTTAACTTATGCATTATAATTATTATTATCATTATTATTATCGTTATTAATCATTGTAATTACCATACGCTGACCTCGGCTAATACAGAGAAGGTAGCAGCACAGGGGGTGGTGTATTGGGAGACTAATTAGCATATTATAGGGACAACGTTATTATTTGTTTTTTTTTCGATCCATCCTCCTTCGTTTTTGTCTGTTCTCGTCTTACAATCCCCCCTCTCAGTAGCTGTGCAACAGTAACTGTGATATTGATAATAAATAATTAACATAAGGATAAATATTATGCTACTGCGGCAGTGTGCTCCCTGGACTCTGCTGGATCAGGAGGATATTTGCTTCGTCTCCCTTATTATTCTTGGTTCTGTTACTTCTTTCGTTTCTTTTTCCCCTTCTTTCACTTTTCAATCAATTGTTTTTTATTCGCTAATCATCGGGTGTCTAATAATAGTTATTTCGTGTTTTTTCGTTTTTTTTTTGTTTGTTCTCATTCTTGTTTGAATCTTTAATAATCTACAATGTCGGGTACTCCCGATACCACCCTACCGACACGGTTACACGTCTACTTGGTGACGATTACATCAACAGGATAGCATTTGCACTTCAAATTATTATCATTTGAATAAAACATTACAGGATATTGTGATCCGCCATTTCTATTAATACGAGTATCTGAAGTTTTTTTTTCGTTCCTTTTCCTTTCTCTTTTATTTGTATAATTTGACGTACTTAATCGGTTGTTCGCGTCGCCTTACTCCCTACAATCAATTACAATTCGATAAAAGAAAGAGAGGGAAGAGGAAGGCCGACGGCCATAGAGTAGGAGGGAGAAAAAAGAAGAGAGAGAGAGAGGCAGAGAGGGAAATAGAGATGAAGATAGGAAAGATTGGAAGTGTGATACATACGGGTAAAACTATCTAAAAGAATATGAGTACAAAAACTGCTTCGCAACGAAGCCGCTCGACGAAGTTGTATGCCAACTTGTTTTTTTTCTTTTTCGCTCCTTGTTTTCTCGTTTTTTTTCTCTTTTGTTCTTGTATACATATATGTACTATATCACTTACACGAATACCTTGGCAAGCGCGTCGGAGCCAGCACTGGCGATAAACGGTTTCGCCGGATGAAACGCCACGTCCAAGATGCTCTCGTCGAATTTTTTGCGATGCGCCGTTATCTCCTGCACGCAAGTTTTGTTGTCCATGTTCCACAATCGTATACTGCAGTCGTGACCTGGCGCGGGGAATAGGCGAGACAAGAGAAACGTTAAGAAGGCGTTTGGACGAACGCGAAAAAATTACGGCGATGCAACAGGTAGGAGAGAAGGTAAAGATGGGGGGGGGGGGGCAGCGGGACGGAGGCAATTATTTTATAGAATCAGTAGATACGCACTGCCCGATAGCAAATAGAGTCCATGAGGATCAACAGCAAGACTAGTTACGGCGTCCAAATGCGCGACCATAGCGTGAGCGAGGGTAGCCGAACGATGATCGTAAAAACGAATGTGACGATCCTCGTGGGCTGCGACTACCAACGGCACGGTTGGATGCGCCACGACGCGATTCACACCCTTCGCACCGTTGCCGTCGAGACGCGCAACTACCGACGCCGTCTCCGCATCGAACACGAGACACGCGCCCTCGTACGCGACCACCAGCTTGTGAGGCTCGTCCCTCACGAAATCTACCGACGTCGGTATGCCATCTGCAATAGGAAGCAAAAAAAACCTCAAGAATACGCCAATTTGAAGAGGATAAAAAACAGCGGCCTAGTCCATGTCGGACTACGTATTGAAGTTGGCTGCCCCTGCTTAGTGCGCGTAGTTATAATGTTGAATTGGAACTTGACAGGTTTTGAAAAGTTTACCGAACTGATCCATTGTTCGGTGAAGAACAGTACTTGGCAAGCATCTTAATAATTATGATTATTTTGACTGACATTTGCTTAGGAAAATGATTTATACATTGACGAAAAACCCTAGGCACAGTTAATTCCGCCATTGAATTTATCGCGATCAGCCAAAAATACATGTTTCTTTCGCATACGTATGAGAGCCATTAGTTTTTTTTACGAACCTTGTTCCGATGTGTACGTATTGAGAAGCGGCACTTTGCTCTGTGGACTCCAGAGTTTGACAGTGCCGTCGGCGCTAACGGAGAGTAGCTGAGATCTCGGATGATACATACTGAGGCCCCAGACGGCGTCGCTGTGACCTGAGAGCGTTTGACTTAGTACGTTCGGCTCGTAAGAATCATACGGATCTATGTTTGCCGACGGGAGGGTCCAGCAATGTATATTGCCGTCCAAGCCTCCGCTGTAGCAACGGCTACCGGTGCTGCACATTGCCAGACACAGAACGGGACCGGTGTGCGATCTGAACGTATACAGAGGCTCGACGTCCAACGATGCCGATCTGAGTATCAAACGGGAAATGGCATCAATGGGCGGCGTCAAGAGACAATGGATTTTGACGGGTTGAAAATAAAAATGCAATCTCGCGACATGTAAAAATGCGACTAGGTGCAAAGATGCGGCTTACTTCTTAGCCGGCACGGTTTTCTGAAGATTCCACAGTTTGAGTGTGTGATCGTCGCTGGCGGTAATTAAAACTGGATCGGTCGGATGGAAGACGAGCGCTCGTACGCTGTCGAAATGAGAGCGGAGCGTGTACTTGGCGTTCCACGTCTTTCGAAAAGTCTCCTTCGTAGTTGCCGCCATCTGAATAATCGTGAATGATAGGATTCATTGGAGGCTTGTCGACGTGTGTATCGCAAAGAAAATTTTTCGTTCAAGCTGCAGCGTGGGATCCCCTGCGGCGACATTCTCTATTGCCCGATTCAACGCTACTCGACCATTTGTCTCGAATCGAACCAAGTGTGTGATAAACTATGATGTGACTCACGTCGTAAGCTACTTCAGCATCGTTATTAACCGTTAGTTGCGCTAATTCGCCTAATCCCAAGGTGGAGTCACCCTCCTCGCAAGGACGCCGTGGTTCGGTCGGCAGCCTGCGTACTCCACCTACTAAAATAGCCCCGCGGGATTATAAATCATTTACAGCGTTGGCAATATTCGCAGAACAAGAGAATTTTCGATGATCCGTCTACTAACGCCATTCACGGTCGAAATCACCCCGTATGAAGGACGCGGGCGATGATTCCTCCGTTTCACTCAAAAGATTCAACTCGTTCAGGACTTCCTCCGCCTCGGCGTCCACATCCTCTCCCAGCATGATAGACGACTGCGCGGAAAAAAAAAACATGTGAAATATCGATCACGAAATAATTCGAGCTCTCAAGGATGGGAGTGGTCGAGTAAATTCGTTACCGTAGCTTCGCGTACCTTGTTTTGTTCCTGCTCGACGTTCGTGTCGTAACTGTCCTCCATCTCGGGCTCCTCCTCCTCCATATCGATATCCGTATGAGCGAGGAATTCGAAATTCGCCATTACGGATGCCTCCGTATCGAGCATCATCTTTTCCGTAATGGACTTCGGCTGATGCTGTTTCAATTCAAACAAAAAGCACGACAGTTTTTACAAGATTTTCGATTATCGCATATCCGTTATATTGGAGAAGTAAAAATGGCCGAGTCTCGTAATTCGTTAAAATTGTCGCATTGAATTAGGGCAATGTTCCCGTCGAAATAAAAGTGCACGTTGCTGAGTACGCAACAGAGTGGTACTAAAAATGCGCCACGGGTAGTGCGTGCTGTGGTATATGGGGCATACACTTCAGCATCCTCTATGACCGTCATTTCTCAGCGTTACAAAAGAACGGTGAAGTACCACGCACCATTGAAATCGACTTGGCGCCGTTCTATCGTAACGTTATAGGAGCATTCTAGCGTTACGTTATGGGGTTCTTTTTCGTGCCGACGTTACACAAACTTTGTAACGTCATGTTATCATGTTATTCTGCACTGGCGTTACAGGAGCATTCTAGCGCCATCTTATAGTTCTTCAGGAACAATGCAGCTCGACTGTCGCGATTTGGTTTCTCAACGTATCGGGCTCGTTGGAATTGTTGCAGAGTTTTATCCGGGTTTTTGACTATTCGGTTCGTCACGTGGTTAGACATAAATAATCGCCAATGGAACGTCAAGATTCTGGCGTACTATCACTTTACAACGTAACTTTGGAAATTGTTCTGATCTCTGAACTGAGCGAGAGAGAAAGAGAGAGAGAGAGAGCTGGCGCTCGTGTGTTCCGCTCACCTTTTGGGTACACGATGTTTTTTTGACTCGCGTGGTCTGATTTTCGGCGGGCCGCTTGTTCGACGATTCGTTCCCATTCAAAGCCGGCGTGTTCATGTCATCTGAGTCCGTGTTGTTGTTCAGACCCAGTAGCGACCGCACTCTGTTCGACCTTACATCTATGATTGTATCGGTGTAGCCAATTTCTTGCAAGTACCTGGCGCATAACAAACGAGAACCATGATTCGACGATATGCCACGTTTCTTACCGTTGCTTCAATTCAATGTAGCATACACCCGTTCGTTTATTCAAGCTCGGATGAATATTGGAACAATCTCGGCGGTTCACTCACTGTCTGAGAAGTTGACGTCCCTGTCGCCAACTGATATTGCTAACGGACGTGAACGGCGCTTCGCCATCACCCCCACCGCCGTCGGATCCGCCGCACGTGCTGCCTTCTTCATAAAGAGGCGGCTTTACGTCGCCCTCGATCACCAGATCCGTTCCGTACTTCAGTATATGATACTTGGCCCTGAGGAAAGGAATTGCACTCAAAAAGGAAAACAAAGAGCTATTAATCACGACGCGAAATTCATTCTAGAGCATAACTGACCTCTCCTGCTTTAGAGCATATTCCAACATTTTTATCCGTCTCACAAGATCATTCTTGAGATTCTCTTGGGCCTTTCTCTCGCCTTGTAGAAAAGCTATTCTTGCCTGAAAGAATAAATTGGCATGTACAGTTCTATTGCACCGAGTGACAAAAAAATACGATTATTATTATAGCGCTCGTGTCAACGAGCGCTAATAATCTCCCGGAGGTAAAACTTTGTAGCATCAGGCTTCTCAGGCCCGTTAACGGAGGAATCTCGAATTACAATTCCCTACTCTGCCACTTGGGCGGCCCCTATCGGGAGAGCAGAAAGATTCCTTCCATGGCGTAACACTTTTTCAATTACCAACTGTTATGCATTCCCGCTTAATGTTATCTCAATTGACCCTAGGAGGAGGTGTGGGAGGAGCGGGAGGAGGGGATGTGCACAATGGCTGAGCGAATATATTTCCACTGTCAGCGCATATGTAGCTGCATCTCCGCCGTTACCAATCGTCGAATAGAAGGTTCCCAAACATGAACCAACTATTGCCAAGCGCATCGGCTCCAAGATACGGAGCATGGGAACACTAAGCTACATATCGGAGGGTCGACATATACTCGGGCAAATGAAAACAGTGCAACGTTAAGAACAAAGATACACGACACGTATTTACGTACCGAGAATAGGTGCTTACTAACCTAATGAAAATCGACATATTTTCACACAATCACGCGACATAGAAAGAAAACGTCAAGAGTCTAATTCTGACAAGAGAAAAAAAAACGTTGAGACAGTCACGAAATAGTACGAATTCGAACGTGAGTCTATCCGGCAAACGATAAAACGACGAGGATGATGGTGATCGAGAATGTTCGGATACCTGAAATTCGGCTCTGTCGAGTTCCCATTGAGATCTGTCAAGCTCGAAGCGGGCCCATTCGTGTTGAATAAAGTGTAGAATACCAGGCATAGAGTATTGTGGTCCCTGATCCTTGGCACCCTCGCTACTAACGTTCTCGCTGTTCTGATGCTTGTTATTTGTAACGGTGACGTTTGCACCGCCGGACAATGGACCGTTGTGATTTTGCGATTGCGAACTGGAGTTATCCTCCATTATGGAACCGCAACACTGGCTCGGTACCTTCATTTCATGACACGGCGGCCATTACAGCAAAACTTCGGGGCTTTCTTTCGCTCCGTGCGCTTTGATACGAGGATATATATCGGACCGACTGTGATCTCACTCACTCACACTCGCACACACCCGCACGCACGCACACTCCGTCTCTCTTGTTCGCCCTCCCTCGCTCGCTCTCTTTCTCTCTCGCTGTCTCGCTTTCTCGCGCTCTCGGTCGTTCACAGACTTCTCAAAGGACTATAATGCGCGTTTCGATCGTATGAAGTCGCCGACGCGAGAGAGTTTAGACTCGATCGGAGCGAAACATCCCCCCCTCCACCCTCCTTCGAGTCGATAGGTATAGTCTTTTTTTTATCACGCATGCGGCCCCAAAATTTTGTATAGCCGAGAGACGTGATAGAGAGCGAGAGAGAGGGAGAGAAAGAGCGACGAGAGTGAAAGAGAGGAGCACACAGAAGGGATTCACACGCGCAGCCTCCCGAACGCGAAATCACTCAACTCGATGATTCTCCGCGGGAAACATATATCGATCATGACGCTGAAAAGTTCCTTTCCCCTCCGCCCGCCATCGAATGATATTCCAATCGTGTTGAAGAATCAACGTCCAGGCTCTCGCGAATTTACTCCGGGATATATACTCCGAAAGAAAAAACATACGCGCGCGCACACGCACACATGCAACTCGACCGCAAACGTTCGTAGTAGCACGGATTCAAGTGCGCGGGGCAAGGCGAGGGACATCCGTCCAATGAAAACGTGATCTTTGCCGACTTCCGGTTTTACGTGTCTCAAGACGCGTACGCACTGCACGCGACGGGCGATCGGTGATGCAGCCGGCCTCCAATGGGAGCCAAGATGATCCGACCCGAGCCTAGGAGAAAGAGACTCCGATTGGATGTCTGCCGCCACTGCGGCCATGCGCCGTAGCGCCAACGAAATATCCCGCCGAGCGCATGTAACTCGCCGATGATCGTCTAGAAAAAACAGTGTAATTCGTGGTTCAAGTTCACGTGTGCCGATCGCCATTTCTCGGAGGCCTTTTCGTTCCCCGGTGAACGGATAACTTATGATATAAAGAAAGAGAGGCTCATCTCATCGACAAAATTGCATCATGACAACGATCCTAAGATCCTCGAAATACATTCGTTGCTTGAACCTTTTTGCACGGCGTATCATTCTCGATCATGACAACAGTAAACTCGTGAAAAAGAGCTTTGAGATTCAGGCACGGTGCGCCAGTTCTTATTTAACGAAGTGAGTTTCACTGGGGATTGCCAATACATTGCATTTATTGCCGTGCGAACCTTTTCTTGGAAAACATCCAGAGATATTTTGTCAATGGGGAAGAATGATTTTTCTTCGTTCCTTTAAAGCAGGAGTTACGCAACCAGACCGGCGGTACAACGCAACAACGAGAGAGCTCCCAGTTTCGAGGTACTGTTCGCCAAATTGGACGAAAATATACAGCGCTATGGACGAGTTTTCAAAATGGAAGTCGACGCTCTTCTTGCCAAAGCTCGCGATACTGGTACGTCAACCTTTCTTCGCAACGTTATCGAAAACGACCGTACCAATGATGCTTTATTCTAGGATATATTTCGAGTCTCGACGGGCTACTCTTGATACGCTGCTGCGGCAATTTGCTCGTCGACGTCATGCCGCAAGACAGGAACAAGCTCGTCGATGAAATATGGAACACGTTGGACATCTTAAGTATGAACGTATTTCCCGAATCGCTCTATTAAACGCATAATGGATATCCGAACGTCTTAACGTTAATGTTTGCATCGTTGGAACGCGACGAAAAATTTTTTATTACCTTTTTTCCATTTTTATCGTTATGATGATGATTTCTCAACAATTCAGGTTGTAGCTCTTATCGGGATCTTGAAAAAGTTTGCCGAAGCTTTGATCCGCAGGAACAAAATTGGCAATGAGAAAAAAAAACGCAAACTTCATTGCATCCCAACCATGCAAACGTCAAAATCATTGTTGGACGTTGTACGAAAGTTGGGATGTAGCCTTGTGTAACGCTTCGATTCTCCTTCAGAAACGCCGCTCGACGTGTCTCATTTCAATGCCCTGTTGCGCGTGTACCTGGACAACAACTACGAATTCTCGCCTATCGAATTTTTGACCTCTATGAGGGACAAGGGAGCCGAGCCGAACAGAATAACTTACCAAAGACTGATGCTTTCTTACTGCAAGCGTGGCGACATAGAAGGAGCAACTAAGATATTGGAGGTCATGAAGGAGAAAGGCTTGCCGCTCAACGAGGCTGTATTCAGTGCTTTGATAACGGGACACTCCGAGGCGGGGTGCGTTTGAAATTTTCCCTTTTAATTTGACATGAACAAGCATGTTTTTCGATCAGCAACACGCTACATTGTTCCTCGAGCCGATAACTTTCAAAAGAGAACAGAAAGTTTGAGGCGTGCGTGAAGATTTCTACCTTTGTGTTTTATTTTCTGTGGTCTCAAAAATAATTTCAGGGATTTGGCAAGTGCGAAAAACATGATAAACGTGATGAAAGAGGCAGGTGTCGAGCCCAGTTCGGGTACGTACGCGGCTCTCCTGAATGCGTACGCCAAGAGGGGGGACATGGCGGCTTTAAAGGAGACCATAAACGAGTTCAACACGAAGAATCTCTATCTCCAAGACGCCGATTATTTCGAGTTTATACAAACACTGGCGGCGAACGACCATACCGAGGAGGTGGAGCAAATTTTGGCGATGATGCCGAAAGGTGCGACCTATAACCTCGACGCGACCCACGCGATATTGAAGGTACTGGACGTGGGAAACGTGAACGTTGCACTCAAGATATTGTCGACGATGAAGAGGAGCAAGAGGTTCGATGAGGATCCGTCCGCGGAGGGCGAGAACGGAATCTTTTTGATAAGGAAATTGGTGAACGCGAAGTATCCGGCTGATCAGATAATCGAGGCTTGCGAGGCGCTGCAATATCGTGGCGAAAATGTCCGCGCTTTTTCCATCGCTGTCGAGCGCAGCCTGCTCAACGGTGACACGAAGCTCAGTATACCCTTGCTGGAAGGATGGAAAAGGAACGGTGGCACTATTCGGGAGCACTACTTCTGGCCGCTTTTTGTCGCACACGGGAAAGCAGGCAATTATCAGGGCATTCTCGACATTGTCAAAGAAATGACAACCAAGTTCGACATAGTGCCAAATTTGGACACCGTCAAAGAATACATTCTACCGTTCACGGCTGGCAAATGGGTTGAGGTCGTCAGCTCGTTGAGAGAATTGCGCATACCACACGCGACCATTGTTGGCAGTATAGCCAGCAGGATGCTCACCGATAACAAAATTCGCAAAACCGCCTATTTTATGCTCAGTTATCCGATGCAACACAATCCCGAGCAGTATTATCGACCGCTCACCGATGCGGTCCTCGTGACCGGTGATGCCGCCTCCTACGCCTCAATCTTGCGTATCTTGATCAGTGGGGGAACCGACCACGACGGTCAAACCAGCTCCAGCGTCGATACTGTTGATTCGGCGATAAAAAATTTGCTGGAAAATACTCCTGCTCACAAGTACTCGACCGTGGAAAAGGTAACGCTCGGAAAACGTGAACGTCAAGTTCGCATCGCTGGAATGCAACGAAAATTAATTCTTGTTAGTTACTCAATTCTTTGTTGGCCAATTTTGGCTGTGGAAATTGATCGAGAGTTTCGACGCATCCTTTTTAGAAACTTACTACCTCGATTCGCAAAAAAATCAAGCAATAAGAAATGAAACGAAAAAAGTATCGTTACGTTCCAACGATGCAACTTCAACGTCGCCCAATTGCTTCATTCTGCGTGACCAAAAAGACATCGATGATCCTGAATGGAAGATTAAGGGGTACACCAATGTGTTGGGCTGGCAGGGTGACTACGAAGTTGATTTTCTAAAAAAAATGATATTCAAAGCAAATTTACGATCGGTAACTCGGAATATAACACAAAAGTGAGTGCAAATCATTTTTTTACGAATTTTTCTATACAAAATGGCGGCGCACTAGCGGTCTGCCCGACTTATCTTTTGGCTGCGCTCTTTGCGGTGGAATTTTTCTTCAAAATCTTTGGTAATTCTCTTGTACTTTATATCCACATTAAGAACCGATTTACTATTTTGCTCCAGGTTCAATCCTAAACATCTTAAATTTCGACTGGGCAAACTAATTGTGTTGCCGTTTTGTATCTTAAAGAATCTCCGCGAATGTTTCTAAACTCTTTTTTGTGTATATTTTGAACAACCAATCGTGAATGTCAATGCAGATATTGCATTTTATTTGCAATCAACTTTTCAATCTCTGTATCAGTTTTGTGCCTGACACGTCGTGTTGCCCCTTCACCGTCAATGGACCGATCCAATAAAAATCCATTGCAGATTTTGGAACACTTGGTGGAGAACGGATTGAGCATGTCACCGGAAACGGGTGTAGCGATCCGCGATTTTCTGACGGATAATGTAGATCCGATGACGGACGATAGAATCGAGAAGCTCACTTCCTGTACTCTGACGCCCCTGCCACTTGACAAACTTGGTGAAAAATTAGGGTCCGAAGATTTAGTGAGTAACAACCATGTTTGGCGTGCTACCGATAAATCGCACGCTTTCGATTCGATAATGCATTTGTATGGAAAATAAAAAAATTAAACAAATCGCAGGAGGGTTCGAATCGCTCCCAGTGGAACACGAACACGGACGGTAAATCACTGAAATTCGTTGCTAAAAGACGGGAGCTGACAGCAGCTATACAGAACCACGATTCCGCGGCCGTACAGGATATCACACAGGTATCGCACCGGGACCAAGTTCTTATCTTGATCCATCCGTAAAATCATATTCACCGTCTATATTAGTGTGCGTGTGTCGAACAACAATTCAATTCTTATCTGTTGGAGCAATAGTTAGGTATTGACGCAAAATTTGAGCACTCTAACTCGAGCATGAATGATAGCGCTGAATAATTGCTTTCTCCATTTGATTTACACGGAACATTCGATCTTTCCGTTGAGATTGGGGCGCAGTGGGCCGATCGAACACTACCACGTAGGCTTGAGTCGAAGAGCCCAAATTCGACATTCAATTCGTTCGAGACACCTTAGAGTATACATTTACACCGATCTTTCGAAATTCCCCCAGACATTGGAGTCGCTCAATTTTACGTTCTCGCCGGCTCTTAATGCGCAAATCATCGACGCGTTCTGTAAGGCGGATAATTTGGAAATGGCTGAAAAGTGGATGAAGAAAACTCGACGTGAAAATCCGAATATTGTGTTCGATATTCAGAAGGCAACTAGCTACGCGGCGCTTCTCATAAAGCACGGTCGTTTTGATGGTGAGTCCACGTTAAATTTGGATATTTCTTTCGGAATGCGTGACTGTGATATCTGCAGTCCATTAATCATCGATTATCGGCTCCTGCAACAAATGACCCTATCCGACAACGTTTTGCACTTTCGTTTGCGAAGTACTTGAATTTCGTTCAACTGTTACAGACGCTGTGAACTTTATATTGGAATCGCCAAGAAACAACGATCCTCAGACTTATCCGATGGGCTCGAAGTTTCTGGTGAAAGCATTACTCGATGCCGCCGCTGAAACCGGCCACGTCGAGAGAACGAACAAGTTGTTCGATGCCCTCATCAAATCCAATTACTTGGCGATTGATAATTTCGTGCTCGGACCACTGATCAAAGTTCATATGGCTAGGTGAGTTTCGATTTCGATAACGTCGTCCATTCAACGTGGACATTGCTCATTTCGTTGAAACAGAAGGGGCCAAAGATTGTAGCTTATCGTAATAATGGTTCGTAGGAACGATTTCGCCAGTGCCCTCGACGCTTTCGAAACCGCTTGCAAAACTCATCATTGCACACCGATGAAGAATGAACTGTCGAAGAAATTCATCGACACGGAGGACGCTAAATCGTTGCAGCGACTTACCGATCTCAGTACGGAGATTCACGGTGAGAACAATTCTCTCATCGATCTGGTGCTATCGTTCGTCGAGTGTGGACGTTTCCGCCAGGCGAGAAAAATCTTAGAGGTTAGTTACGATTTTCTTCGAGGATGATGGAAGGACACGCCTCATCGAGAGAAAGGCGAAAAAGAGGGAGAGATAGCGCTACCTCGTAATGAAACAAGTTATTTCGTGTTTTAGACTCCCGGATTGCGGCTCAGGGGTAAAAAACTCGCGACCGTTATCCAGCGATACGTCGAGGAGAATGCGAATGATTACCTCGATCAATTCGTTGACCTGACCAAGGGTTTACCGGTTGTCGACAGGCAGGATTTCTACAATCTACTCATGATTGCTCACAGTGAGTAACCTATGGAAGCGTCGCTCAGAAACGCATGTCCCGACCGTTCACTAAAATCTACTACTACTTCCCGTACAATTTCAAAGGCAAGAAGAACAATTGGCAGCGCGGCTTGAATCTATGGACAACTATCCAGGACGAGGATGTACAGCCGAGCAACACTTTCTTGAAGATTCTCGCTGAGCTTTTAAAGAGAAACCAGCAGCCGGTACCATTTGCCTACAACAATTACGAACAGGCGGTTAAAGCAGAAGGACAACCCGACGCCCACACTTTTGACGTTCGTGACTTTTACGAAGCTATAGAAGCGAAAGACGTGCAGAAAGCCGAAAATATTTTGAAAAGGTAGGGCTTATCCGCAGCTACCTTTACCGTTCGACTGCATCCCCATGAGAGATAAGAATCATTGGAAGAGCTTGGACTTGCGAAATAGAAAAATATGCATTTTGCGCTAAAATGGAACTGGCGATAGCCGTTTCTCCAATTTCGTGATGTCGACTTTGTACTTTTACATAAATAGACTATCAGAAAGGCTTTTTGAAAAAAGTACTAATTAGATACCCGCACATTGAATCCTTGTCTCTTTGTTTGGCTCGCAAACCTCCTGCAACGAAAGCATCGTTCAACAAAAAATCACTCATAGACGACATTGAAATTTGCGTCGTTGGAATGCAACAAAATTAATTCTTTTCAATCCCTAATTTTTGTTGCCTCAGGCATTCAAAAACCCGCAAACATCTTTGCGTATTCTTATTAGAAATGTACAACCTCAATTTGCAAAATAAAATACTTGAGATAATAAAAATAAAGAACTTGACCGTCATCGCTCATGGGTGAAACTTTGTCAACCCAATAAAATAATTATGACACAACGTGCAAGTTTACAATAGCACGATTTCTCTCACCGTCTCTAATTGCATTTGCCTGTTTATGATTTCGCAGCATCCCGTCAGATCATCCGGAATTCTCATCCGCGATATCCGTACTGATCGTTGAGTACATAGAGGGCCACAAAAACGTGATTAAAGCTGGCGAGCTCGCGGAGCAATCGATACTGCAGCACGGGAGAATACCACGCGCGCACGCTCTTAAAGCTATCTGGCAGGGTTACATCGATAACAACGAGTTTGAGAAATTAAAACAGCAAAGCAATATACTCGGCGCGGTGAGTGATTAAAGCATCGAGCATCGATTGATTGAGAGCGCGCGAATGAAAAGTGACTTGTTTGTTTACGATACAGAGTACCAGGCAGAGACTACGGTTCTACAAGTATCTCAGTCGCGCTTCACTCAAGGAAATGGGAGTATCAAAGTTTATCGAAAATTTCAAAGCCACCCTCGAACAGCCCGGTGTCGACAGATTCCAAACTGTCAGGGAGTCCTTGCACTTTTCAACGTTAATCGAAGAATTTAAGAAAGATTCGAGCCAAGTGGCTTCCTGTGAGTCCTCAATTTACGAAGCGTTCTGCTCGTTGCTACATCGTCCGGCGACTGTAATCTTCCCTTTGACTTTTTACAGTTCACTCACTCGCCGAGGACCTCGTCAAGGAAAATATATTCTTACCGATCAATCTCGTTTGGTGCTATTACTTCGAGCAAAACGATCCGCAAGCGGATGTTGTATGGGCCAAGCATTTGTCCAAATCGCCGCGCGTTCTGTACAAACACATCGTTACTGCGAGTAAAAACAATAATGACGTCAAGTTGGCGGAACGCTTGTACCAGACAATTTCGACGAATCCAGAAATTTCGGAAAACGCAAAGCTCTTCGTAGTGACCAACCTCATTGACTTGTACAGTACGTCCCTTGTTTTACCACCTTCGAATAATCTTACTATAATCGCGAATCCAACCATTGTGCCAATGATTGAGGAAAAACGAAATTCATAATTGTTCGTAGACACGAATGGACGCACGGAGGAAGCACTCAAGGTTGTCGAGGATTTGAATCCTTCCGAGATTAAGGCGTGGACCCGGACACACCCTATAGTAGCGAACAAATTTCGAGAGAGCATCGAGGCGGCCGGCAAATCTCTTCCGCACAATCTCGACGACACGAGGTTAGCCATTGGAAAGTAAAGCTCAGCCACCCTCCCAATAGGAGTTGCACCCACGAGAGTTTCAATCTTATCTGCAAACGTGTGTTTCTTTTTCAGGCGAGCAAGCGCTGACGCCCTGGTTTAAACACTTGCGATAATTTTACTAATTGTAGAAAGTGCGCTTAGCACGTGAGAATTACTCTTATATAAAGCGAAGAAAAAAGTGTATTATCATGTGAACCTGTTCTCTCGTCGAGAATTTTGCGGCTAACTATTTGAGCATCGGCTGAAAGAGGCTGGTTACTTTTTTTTCTCCTGGCGCTCCACCAAATTCCCAAGCTCGATCAAACGTGTATTGTGAAAATGAAGAAACCTGTACAATGCGCGTGGTTGATAATTTCTTTAATAGCGGACAGAATCGATCCATCGGATAAATATCCCCAAAAATACAATACGTCCAACAGACATTTTTTCTTTTTTAAAACACTGCATTTTTTTGCTTCTACGCACTGCTGACAAAACTGACGACGACGAGAACGGTACAGAAATGGTAATTGTAGTCGTACAACGGCCGGTCGATAAATAAGTAATTATTAATTGTTCATTAAGCGTAGATTAAATAAAATTCTTTGTGATTTGAATATCAAACGTTGGGAAGCGAAGTATAAAAATATCGGAGCTATCCAAGGCTTTTTGTTCGTCTTTTCTTCTTGTTTACATTATGAAACTTTCGACTGATAGTCGGTTGCTTCCGAGTCATCCGTTAATTGTGCATCAGATATTGAGATAAAAAATAAAACATTTAAACGAGTATTGCGACGCGATATAAGTCTTAATTGTCTTAAATGTCGGTGCTATGCTTCACAAGAACTCTTCGCACCAATCGTTGAGACACTGGTAACAATCGTTGCTGTGCTTGGAGCTCGCTTGACAAACGTCCTTCATCCATTCTTGGAAGAGCTCGCGATTTTTCTTCAGGACCAAGTATTGCCCGAGCACCACGTACGCCTGATAAGATAAATAACTTGAGATTATTATCAAAAATTGGAGATTGGCAAAAAGGTAATGGTTTGCTTAATTTTTTTCTCAGGTTCATAACTAAAATTAAGAATACTAGGAAAAATGAATAATTTCTTTTTTACGGGGGAACATGAGTATTAGCTAATCCCAAGCGCGTTTCACTATGAAAATGTTCAAACAGTCGTATTTCCGTGTCTATAAAATAAAGTTATGCTTGCAATGAGTAAAATATTGAGGGGTTCAGTTTGAAGCCAAAATGACGGTAAGAATTCGACACGCGAACCGAATCGGTAGACTATTTCAACATAGCGAATTTGTTGCTAGACCAATCGACTATACATTCGTAGATTGTTTTTCTCGCACGTATTGTACTTTTTTTTCTTGGCTGTCGTTGACACCTAACGATCTAGGATTACTGAGGCATCGGTGGTCTTAAATTGATAGCGTCCTTATCTTGGATCGGAGTCTTCGGCTGGCGGATTAATTGCTGCTGTCAGCTATGGAACGCTCATTGACACGATTGGTTACCGCTATGTTAATGCTCGAAATTTCTGGAGCGTTATTTCTCTGGAGCTAGTTGAAAAATGGCAATAAAACTGAACGAGAGCGATCATAGGGCATTTTCACAATGGCCCAATCAAGGTCGGCCAATTTTTTATTCCTTCGTTCGTCTTGAGGGGTTAGGCTACTGTCAAAATGACGAACACTCGTTTGTCGCTTGACGCAAATTAAATTGAAGAGGAAGGTTCAAGGTCCAAGGTTTCTCTCGAAACGATGTTTTTGAAAACGGTTTACACGAGATTTCTGGACATCTAATGAATGGATTGACTTGTAATTTGGTGCACTTATTAAGCGAAATAGTAGCTCAGTCTTCACCGACGCTGTTTTTCTCAACAATTTTTTTTTCATCACTTATTAACAATGTCATTATTCCTCGAAAAATCGAGAGAAAAAAATCAATTTTTCTTTCGATTATGGAGCCATGATAACGAAAAATGGCTTGGTCAAGTCTTGGCCAATATTATCTATTTTAAGAGAGAAAAAACGAGTTTTTTTGGCCAGCTGAGTGGTCGAAATCAAGTACACTATTATTGAGCCCCTCACGTTCATGAAATTGTTAATATTTTTTTATGAAATTTGGTACACAACTTTGTTAATGTACATACAAGAAAATGTTCAAACGAATTTTGGATCATCTTACTTAGTCCCTCAAAATCAATTTTTTTTACTAACTCTGATTTTTACTGTCGTCACAGTAGCATAACCCCTTAAGGTATTTATTTTGCATAGGGCCATATTTTGTAGGGGCATAATCAGGGCCCTTCCAAAAAATTAGTAAATTAGAGTAGTGCTTAATAAAAATAAGTTGCCATCAATTTTATACCCAATGAAAATCTCGATAAAAAAATTTCGTATGACTAGTAGTTCGACATTTTTACATTTTCTCTGAGAAATCACAGTTATGATTTCTCATTTTCTATACCATTCTTTCACACGCCTAGAGCAGTTTACGCCGGACGTCCAGAGTTATTTGGTATATAAATTATTAGATAGAAATGCAGCCGACGTGTCATTTCCTTAAAGTACTATATAAATTAAACAAATTCCTAGTCGTAATTTTTTGTTAAAAGCACAACAATAACTAGGCTTGAAGTTTTACCAGAATCTCAATATGTATTTTTACTTTAGTGTTCACAAAAAACAGTTAATTGTTAAATATTTAGGTTCGTGGAAGGAATACCTTGAATAGCCGAGAATCCAGTTTTTAGTTTTCAAAGCGTGTGAAAAAAGATTAAGCGACAGATGGTCAACAATCGGGTACTCATAGGACCTTAACATAGCAACCCCGCGATCAATGGTAATTACCTTGTCGAAGCCAGCTTCCTGTAATCTCCTGCCGAGAACTTCGCCGATACCAGCCAAATCGGTCACTGGTTTTTCACCCATCGGCTCAGCAACGAAATTCTTGTGTTTTTGTGACGTACTCGACATCTTGTGGCTTTTAGTTACCTTTTTATTTGGCAAATGTCGTGACTGAAAAAATGTAGCAAGGAAAGTGTGCAATGCATGTTTAACCTCAAATTTTTTTACTGCAATGAAAATACGAATGGGAGAAAATGCAAAATTCGAAGGAAAAAAAACGTAGCGTTGCGGAGTACTGGCATTTTTAGATATTACCTTTATTTATTCGATTCGCAAACCGCGAGCCCCCGGCGTCAACGACAATTTCCTGTTATAGTTGCGGCTTTTTTGTCACAAACGCGCGCAAGCAACTTGGACGCTGTAATTTTCGCCACGAAGCCGCGATGGGACGGATAAGGGTGCGGAGGAGACAGCTATAGTGGCGCTGTCCGCAGAGCGAGAGAGCTGATCGCGAATCTCGTTAAGGCTATTTTCAATGAACGACAAAGTTTTTTTTTTCAGCAACAACTCAAAGCCGGCAAAAGCAATACTCCTCCAAATACTTTCGCGTTAAACCGTTTTTTCTCACTAACTTCGGATTTGTGGCCTTTAATTGATCAGCGCTCGATGAAACTCGTTCCGTGACGCAAAGTTATTTTCATCGTACGATCCTTCGGTCTCAATCGCATGAAGACGGCTAGACAACAAAAGATCTCAACTAGCGTAATTTCGTGTACTAAAATTGCCCGCATTCTGCCCTTTTGTTTGCAAGCTTCCTTGGACACGATTCGCTTCTCTCGGCTGGCCATTCGTATCGCAATTTTCCAACCAATGTGTCAACCGTAATCAAATAAATAAAACACAAGTAAAATTGAATGCCGAATATATTTGTGCCAAAATTCACATAACCGGCGAGAACATTGAGGTCGTCAGAAAATCGACAGCTCTTCCCGTTTTCAGCGGAAATCCCCAATTGTGAGATACATTTTTATAATTCGGTACGAATCGAATCGTGCAAAAAACCAACGGCACACATACGGGGAATAACGATCCGAGAATTCACATTTTCCGTCCCGAAGATGAGCTCGGGTTTCATTTCCGAGGCAGAAATAGCCGAGCAGCGAAGAATACGTCAGGAGGAATGGGACCGCGTGAGGACAGCCGATCAGCCGCAAGGTGACTAACTTTCAGCTTTCTTCTTCTCCGCCGTCCAGTGTGGATACAACCAGAAGATTTAACTTTTGCAGAGCCTCCCGAAGAGAAGTACGATCCGCGCTCACTCTTTGACAGACTTCAGGAACAGAAAAACAAGCGAGACATGGAATACGAGGAGGCTCACAAACTCAGTGAGTAATACCACGCCGGCGCCGTTTGCCGATCGATCCGGTCAACCCGGTCTCCAGTCCTTCCACACCATTGTTCTTCCAGAAAACATGATCAAAGGTCTGGACGACGACGAAGTCGAATTCCTGGATCTCGTCGATAGAACCAAACTCGAAGAAGAGCGCAAAAAAAATCTCGAAGAGGCCAAAGAGATGAGGGACTTCAAGGCTGCCGTTGCGTCTCTACAAGAAAAATCAATGGACGAGAAACTCAAACAAGAATTGAAAAAACCTCAAAATACCGTTAAAAATCCTTCTGGAACAAGGTAAGAGCCAACTACGTTGAAAGATACAAAACAACATTGGAATATTTGTCGTATGGATGGTTTGCCTTGGATTGTGCCCACAGAACATAAAAGTCTCAACTCTTGCCTCTTCGAACAAAAGTATTAGGCACTAAAAAAGTCATGCGCGAAGTAAAACATGCATTTTTGAAATATCTATAATTTGTATCAAAATCATATTGGAATTAAAAAAAATTAGTCAGGTGAGTTTGAACAGTCATTAGCCCCATTTAGTAAATATCAATGAGCTATTCCAAATTTGAAAGTAAAAAGCAAATTCTACTACCGCTACCATTTAGACTTTTACCGGTGCTTGCACTTTCGTTGCACAGCTCAAATTTTGCATGAATACTTTTCACAACTAATACTATTGTTCAATAGGGTGAGTTTGCAACTAAATTTTTCGTCACCCTCTAGTACATCGATACAGCCCTTTGTGATTTCAGTGGGAAGAATTCCCAGCTTCGTCTACTGGCCGGAGTGATAGTGAAGAAACAAGGTACGCTCTACCTGAGCAGTGAGAGCTATACAGGTACTATCGTTTTACACGAGTGTTAATTTTACGACCTCCAATGTAGGCAACGAAGCCCGAGGAACCAAGAGAAAGATTTCCGAGACCGAAGACAGCGGCAGCAGCAAGGATGGCGAAAAAGTTGATGAGGCCGAGGGCGGATCGGGCACAGACACGAGGATAGCGGAGACGGGAAAAGTGGCAACGGACAAACCCACGAGTCCGAATATCGAGAAGGGATTAGCGTCGGCGGGAATGAGATGCATCGGAATACTGCCAGGACTTGGATCTTACGACGACTCTAGCGATAGTGATTGCAGTAGTTCGGATTCAGATCGTGAACAAGATTCTTGCCATATCAAGTATGATCTATTAGGAAGAAAAATTGAAATTCCGCTCGCGAATAAGAATCAGAGTTAAGAGGATAATTTCATGCCAATGGAGGAGCAATCGTAGATAAAACGCACAAAACAGAAGTTGCATGGATGTAAAATAAATGTCACTTTGAACATCCGTCGATTGTGGAAGATAAATCGCGTACGAGTTGTACCTACTTATATACATATACGTGTACGAGTGCATTTAAACGTAAGAAACTGTGGCCGACAATTAGATATTCCAAGTTTTATACGCGCAAGGCTATATATAAATATCGAGTAATAGAATCTTGAGAGCAAATGACTGTTTTTTCTTCTTCTTTGTACTTCTCACTCCCAGTTATTACGACCGAATGATCTTTCCTCCCCGAGCGCAGTTTCCGCCACGACAAACTTCGTGTTTTATTCTAAACTATTTCTTTTTCTTTTCATTTGCAGCGCGAATCGTGAAAAAAATCCACCAAAATCTACCAATTGAACGTTGGTGAGTCTCACTATCTGCACAAAAAAAAACGCATTTTGTGGACATTCACCAATAGGAGAGTTAATAGAACGATCGCTAAGATCAACCAACAAGAAAAAAGAAAAAGAAATTTGTCCCTCGTTTGTGTCCTCTCGTTTGCCATCCCTAGTGAATTATTCCGGCGGTGATGCATCAACAATTTATTCTCGTCTTAACGCCGTATTATCCCTTCTTCGCAAGCTACCGGTCGACTCGCGTCCCGGCAATAAGCCCGACTCCAATAAAAAAAATCACTCGAGCTACTCTTTCGACCGCGCGTAATTAGTGACCCTCAACACGTGTCTAATTGTCATGAAAATTGGACAATTATTCCCAATTAGTTTCAATTGCTCCGTACAATATCACAATTACTACTTATTCTTACAATTATTCATAACAATTTGGCCGAATGAGTATTTCGAGTGATTTGTTACATTCGAATTGGTGCTAGTTGTTACAAGTGTAGTAAGCGCGCCTCTTATCTCGTTTATCTTAATAAATAATGTACAAATAGGTGTCAAGGCAGGCCCTCCTCCGTATTTGACGACGAAACGAGTCCTTCACGGATATTCCACGTGTAAAAATGCGCCAATCAATGGGTCTCCTGTCCAAGAAGTGACAATTGCTTCAGAAACTGTCTCGCGTTTATGAGGGTCGTCGATCCGTATACGATTCTCTTATTGGCCCCGCTACCAGTTTTTTGCTGCGAACAAACATTTTTCGAATGACCTTTACCTTTCTTTTATCACCGAAAATGCTATCTCGATACCTGCACCCACGGGTACAATAAGATTATACCCATTTACGTGCAAAGGGACACGTATAGTGAGAGAAAGGTGGAAAGAAATGGGAGTTTACAAACCTTGACATAGTCGACCAAGTTCTGATATTCTATGTAGTTGCCTCCACCAACAATAAAAACAATGACGTCCTGGAATGTAGTTTTGTTCTTTGGCGTCTGCTCGACTTGTTTCAATTGTTTCGGATCCAGGTAATAGTAATCCTCGACTCCGGAGCTCTGTCTCATTTCCATTAATTCGTCAACGATCTTCGTAACCGGCAAGTTCTGTACATACAATGAGCACGTGTTACTACAACTCGCCGTGGACAGGTTTGATAAAACGATGGGTTGCAACTTTATCACTCACATGCCTCTTGACGACCAAATTTTTAACGCCTTCCATGACAAACGAGGAGCCTTGATTCATGAGCTTTGAAAACATACTGACTGTCTTCGTGCCACCGCCTTCGTAGCTATTCTGTACACCGGATATCCTCGTGTAATTCCTGTTGAGAAAGGATTTTTGTTTTGTTTGCGACGCATTGGTGAGCTAGGTGACAGGTTCAGCGTTCAGCGCGTGGATTTCTTACCGCCATCGTTTGATGTGCGTCAGGGGATTCAAGTCACAGCCAGCGTTCGCCAGAGCCGCTTCGTGTTTGTTGTACTCGGCCTTAAAGGTCGTATAATTGTTTTTGTACGACTGGGCGAAGAAAAATAAGCTCGCTATTGGAAAATTCGGGACTCACGTCGGAGATGTTGGTGCAAAGATCGTAGATTATGAAGAGTCGCAATTTGTCCTCGGGCGTCCCGGCATCCGGATCATTAATAATATCGAGAATACTACGATCGAGTGTTTGCTTGCTCATGATTTTCTCCTCGATCTCGAAGAACGTGTCGAGACGTCTCGACTTGATCGAGTTCAATATTCCAGTCGCGATCGTCGTGTGCATATCTATCAGCCGCTTCATCTCAAGAAGTTGAGGCAGCGAATTCACGGCGCTCGTCAAACGAGCCGTGTTATTGGCCATTGAGAAAGCCGCCTCGCTGTCGCCATCGATACCCTAAAATTGTTTCACATTGTACAGAAACATGCGAACGAAACAGACTTCAATATGGATGGAAAAAAAGGACAGTGGTCCTTTTGCGTGTCGCACTGCGAATTGTCAGGATTCAAGTAATTGAGAAGAAAAAAAGTGATCGATTCAACACGCCTAGTATATAACATACCATGGAGGTCTTCAGTTTCTTCACTTCCTCCTCGAAGGTTCGATACTGCTCTAGTTCTTCCTGTATGGCTTCGGCAACCCTGGGAAAAGGACTGCCCTTGTGCTGTAGCCAAAAGCGGTCCGTGTTGTTCAATTCGCAAGCCCGGGTCTTCGAGCGCGCTCCACCGGCCGGTGATCTGCCTACGTTCTCGTCCACGACCAGCCTGTTCAGAGCGAGTTCCAGTACGTCGTGCGCCAGAGCTTGATAAGTCCACGTGTGATGCAGTGGCGTCGCCATGTCTATACTCCGATCCAGTACGATCAGCACAGGTCTCTGGAAACTGATGAAACGTTCCAACGTTTCTTCCCGATCGCGAACGATTTTGCTTCTCGACAAAGCCGTCACCCAATGCAACTGCCGAACGTGTACAGTTCGTTTGAGTGTCAACGTTCGACGATCAATTACCTAAAGTGCCCGGAGCCTGTTGCTTCACCCTGAAACAGGCTATTTCTCGTGTCCCAAACGTTCTCGCGCAGCTTCTTATCCAGTTTCTTCGCCACCATCTCGGCGGCGTTTCCCCGCGGACATCTGATGATGGGAACCGTACCCAGCGTTACGAATACCGAGAAGAGACTGTCCACCACGATATCCATCATGGTCTCCATTTCCGTGTCTTTGATGTCACCCTTGTTGATGGCTGAAACCAAAATGGTTTCGTTACGTCCGCGATTCTTGCGTCGATGATAAACAATTGAGGAAAGATTAATAATACCGTGATACGATATGACGTCGCTATTCTGGTGTCTCAGTACAAAGAGATCGTCCTCCAGCGTTATGAAATTAAGATACTGATCGAAGACCTTGTGGATATTGGCGACAGCGCCGGAGAGTAGCGCAGCCGCTGCCAAGTCCTCCATCTTTTGTCTCGATATGGGCGATATGAAATTTAAATGATATACGTCGTAGAGGCCGTTCTGCAAATCCTGACCTATGCGACCCAGATTTTCGTCCGTCGGTGAGCAAAAATATATAGCCGGGACTTCGGGTATCGAGTCTCTGTCCGAATGTAATTGCCTGGAATAGAAGAAAAAAAGAGGGACGAATTGGTATAGGCCGATGTAGTAGAGCTCTGTCATAGAACGAGAAGAAACGCACATGTGCAGCGTGATGCCCAGTTCTCTGAGCTCCTTGATGGATATCAGCGGCGATATTATGTCCTGGCCCATACGATCGTATATCAGTATTTTCCATGTCGGCACCGCCGCGTTCGCCTTGCTCTCCGGCTGATTCAAATTCAACATTTGCTTGAGAGCATCTAAAATGGAGACGAAGTTTACAGACGAATTGTACTTGAAGTTTTTAATAAGTAATAACGATAACGGTAACACGTCAGTTCGAAAAATGATAATAATGTGGTTAAAAATTGTGCAATGACAATGGGTCTGTCACAGTGTCGTTATAAGGAGTATATTAAGCAGTAAAATTGCAACACCAATAAAACGTAACATAACCTCGATATGACGATTTCGGGACAGCGCAATTGATAGTAACGAACATCATCGCCTGTACTTACGTATCTGCTTATCCCGTAGGCTCATCATATTCACTCGTTGAACGATAGAAACACGTGAAAAATTCAAATAGTTACAAATGAAATATGCTTGCTGACGTTGAAATATTTGTCCCCTGTGTTCTGTCAATAAGACATATGGGAAAACGTTAATCCCGGTTTCTATGAAAAAAACGCTTCACAAATGGGAAAGAACCGCAACGCCATCTTTCTATTTGGGAAACTGCCCACCGAGCATTCCCATCTACTCGTTTCGTTTATCAATGACCAGTGTCAGAAGCAAATGCCAGTGTAAACTTTTAGTTTTTTTCCCCTTGTTTTTGTTTTTTCAGTAATCCAATAATCGGTAAAAAATCGTTACACACCACGGCAAACGTACAAATGAGTGAAATTAATAACAATGAGCTGGTATCAATCGTGAGTGCGATTAGTGGGTGAATAGCCTTGAGACGTGAAGAAAATTGCGACTATGGCCAACCATTACGAAGTACCGAGCTGGTGTGTACAGACGATTACTCTAACTTTCGATATTTTTACGACGCTCCAGTTTTGTTTTTTTTGCCATTTTTTATTATCGTTTATTCATGTTTCGTCGGAACACCTATTGTTTTTTTTTACGTGATTCATGGACGTTTGAGATCGCACGAAAGCTCTTTTTCTTTCCAGGGCTGGGAAGCCACCGGTCGGCTTGCACCTCGATGTTTTGAAAGGCGATAAGTTGATTCAGGTAAAATCATTGTCTATTTACTGAATGATTATCACGATGGGCTATTTTGACAACGGGACATTTTACAGAAATTAATGGTGGACGAGAAGAAATGTTACCTGTTCGGTAGAAATCAACAACTCAACGACTTTTGTATCGATCATGCTTCCTGTTCGAGAGTCCATTCGGCTCTTGTTTACCACAAACATCTGAACAGGGCCTTCCTGGTCGATCTCGGCAGCAGTAAGTTTTTTTCTTCAATTCTAACATCTTTGGGGCCAAATTTTTCCACACAGCAACTTTAGAAATGGGAAACTGTAGCTCTGGGCGTGCAATGCACGTCTTCAGGGTTACACCTAGGTGAAATTTGTTTGAATGTCGATTATCGAGAGATTTTCAAAATATAACATTTGAAAAATATCTTAAGGCAAACCGGCAACCTTTAAACGTGTTTCTCTTCGAATATTTACAAAACCGGTGACGACAATATCTCGAAAATCACTGCACCGATCAACTTCAAATTTTGCTAGCTTCTTTTGCATATCGAAAAGTAGTGCTGGAAGAAAGGATTTTTTTTGCGGATTGTGTTTCTTATCAACGAAAATAGAGCGTTTTTTTCACCCAAATCGATACTTGCACTTTGGGCAGTCCCCATTTTTTCAAAAATCAATATTTGAATCTTTCGTCCAAGCACTAGATAATTTCATGCAAAAGCTAAATGCATTTGATTTGTTTTGTTTCGGATAATCTGTTTCCGAGCAGCAGTGGCCACCACTAAGGATGTTTGTCATTGTCCCTGCGATATTTACAAATATTTTTCATTACACAAATTTTGAAGAAAAAGATTTGAAAAATGGTATGGGTTTTCCCAAAAAAAAATTATGAAAATTCCTCTTTTATTTGGCTATGAGCTAGGTGTACCTTGCCTATAATTCAAATAATTATTATTTCGTGATTTTGTGTGCAAAGGTAGTTGTGGTTATCGTCGGGATTAGACGAGAAATGCGGCCGGTTTATATCCTTATGGACAGCATTACACTCGGCATAGATAGGAAAAACTGTTTTGCAGTCTTGCGTTCTGTACATCTGAAACTAACAGCGACTGCAACAAATGGATGTTGCTACAGTTCAACTGTACACAGATGGTACGGTAAGACGACTAAAACATTTGTTTGTGTTCAGCCCATGGGACGTACATAGGTAATATGAGACTGGAGTCGCACAAACCTACTCAGTTGCCTATCGACAGTACGTTCCATTTCGGAGCTTCCACGCGATACTACATAATACGAGAGAGACCTCAGAGCGGCGCGAGAGCTATAATAGAAGAAATGGAAAAGTCCTCGGACGACATAGACGCCGGGGGACTGTTGGGTCTTCCCGAGACGGAGACGGAGCTTGACGTAGGCCAGAAAATCCTTTGAACTCTATTGCTTAGCGCAAAGCTAGAAACTCGTGCAAAGCTCAAGGGGGCGTGATTTCTATTTCAGAATTTGACTGAATTCAATACGGCGCATAACAGGCGAATCTCGATGCTCGGTATAAGCGACGACGACGTCCACAAGCCGACGAGAAAGCGCAAGAAAAAGGGCATAACGTTCAACGACGACGAGGAAGTCATTAATCCGGAGGACGTTGACCCGTCGGTTGGTCGTTTCCGCAATCTCGTACAAACTACAGTTGTTCCTAGCAAGGTATCAAATTATTATCCATTTTACAATACAATATCTCAATCGATAATCCAACAGCTCAGTCGTGCATCGGGCTTGCACATGAAGGACCGTTGAAAAAAATATATATAAACATATGTATCATAAGAAATGAAATATTTTCACGGATTGGGATTCATCGTTATTTGATTTACGTCTTTCGTTTCAGAGAATGAGACTGGAGGGTGGATTGATATCTCTGACGGAAGAGAGTCACAATCCCTTGAAACACATACAGCAGTCAACGCCACAGCTCTATCACGATTTGCCACCCGAGCAATTCACGCCCTCCTCGTTGCCGAGTAATCCGTTCTCGACCGCTCTAACGTCACTCACGTCTCGTCTCGGAATAGCCTTACCAAATCCCGCTCCGGAGGTGGAAATGACGCCCCATCAGATGCAAACGGAACCCGCTCACATGACCGAAATTTCAGGACCGATGGAGTCACACACGATGGAACCGAAAAAGAAGAAATACGCGAAAGAAGCCTGGCCCGGGAAAAAACCCTTACCAACGCTCTTGGTATAATTTTAATAATTATATATACATGAACATATCCATATGCATACGTTTCTTACCTGCTCCCCGAATTCAATGTATTTGAGGACAAACGCCGGACGCACTCGCATTTGACAAACCAAAAGTTTCGTAAATACCTTTATCGAGCTTGACTGTAAATAATTATAATGTAATTTTACCAATGCCAAATTTGATCGAGACAAACTGGCGAGGAGAGAAACAGAATAGTTCGAGGCGAGGAGCCCCGTTATATGGAAGAAAACAAAAAATACAAAAGAAATACATTTTATTTGGTAAACATAATTGAAACAGTACATGTAGCGAGTGTTCCCATGGACTGGCAGAGCCCACAAGGTCAAGGCATAGTTTTGGTGGCAACGGCAATAGGCCATGTCACCGGTCCCTTCATAACAACTTCGCTCAACGAGCTCTTGATCTTCACGAAGCGTCGCTTGAACTCGAGACCGCATCCTTTGGACAATCGAAAGTCAACCAATATCTTACCGTCCATGTCGACAATTATTGCCTTAAATACGAGAGGCATCTTTCTTCTGTCGACTGTCGAGACGGTGATCTAAAAAAACAAGAAAAACGTCGTTGAACGTAAACGAAATTTTAACGTGTTCCAGGCAACACGTCGAAATTTATCGTTACTCACGATGCCGACGTCGTTGATTCGATAATTATAATTCTCGTTCTCCAAACAATTGATCAAAGTCTTCACCGTCGACTCGCAATCCGTTGTAACGAAGAATCTTGTCATACGTCGAACGAGACGCTGGAACGTGTTCTACGAAAAGAAAAGTGAAACATATTTAGGATAATTCTTGACCGGGAATTTTATGGCGAAGAAAGACTTTCTCGATGCACCACGAGGCTCCGTGTCGAAAATAAGAAAACGAAAAGTAGACCCGCGCGCGCACCTGACTCGTTTGGGTGTTTTGTATAGCTTGAAGTTGCGTGCACAGAAGCAGATCCTCGACGTGGGCCGGCTGCGAGAATGAGAAACCTGGTCTTTCCTCGAGATTTATCTGAACCGTGTCGACTTTCTCCATTCCCGGTAACTCCGGCTGAGAGAGGCACAGTCTCGTCAAGTTCTCCTCGTCGTCGGAACGCATGCATTTCGCAATCGAACCATCGACGCGATCCTTTTCCACCTCGTTGCAATCTGCAATTTCAAACGAATTCCGTAACGTCCACCAGTTACCGTTACGACCCCGATTTCAGCGGGCACATACTCAAGCGAAAGTAATGGAAATAAAGAGAGACGATCAAGCGAAGCTCGCGGTCTATGAAGTGCCAGATCTTTCTTTTCCCTTGTCTGCGTATCCGAAAACAACGGGCGGTAAATTCAAACGGTTTGAGAATCACGAGGATCATCGCAATGACAATATACCGCATAACTTTTTTGAACGTCGCGATGAAATTATACCGGCGGTGGAAATCGGCGCGGGTGACCAGCACTCCCGTTCGCACTTCGGTATTCTAGCTTTATGAAATCGGAACGATCATACAGCTAGATAACCAAAGAGAGAACGGAAGACATTCTCCGCTACTGTTCTCGGTCGTGTAGTATCTCCTTAAGTCTCTCGTTTCGATGAACCATCTCGCGTTGCGATAGCCAACGCTCTTTGCTTTGGTAATCGAGCTTTATGAATCTTTCAATTCATCATAGAGCTGTATTACCAAAGTAAAGGCAAAAGCTTCCGGAATACTGCCTCGATCCGCCGTCTAGTCGCCAACGACGTTCCAAGCGCCCTCCAGGTTGGGTACCGAGTCGCCTTGAGTAATTGCATTCGTGTACTCAGAGTCACTCAGTACCTGACCAAGAAAGCACCGCTCGTTCAGCTGGAGCTATCATCAAAGCCGGTTTTGAAGTTTGGGGTATGTCTGTCGGACGAACTTTCAATATTTTGTGCCACCGAGTTGCGAACGTTTATCGACACAAGGGCACGAAATTTTTCCATTGACTGCAAAGAAATGCTCTTTTTTCCGAACATCAGTAGACGATTATTTGGCAGACGCGATAAGATTCGAAGAGCCGTTTTGCTGAAACGCAATGGACGGCATTTTTTTTTCTTATTTTGACTAAAAGAAAGGAGGCGAAGTGAAGGTAACGTACCTCTGCGAAAGCTTTTGAGGTACCAACGATGATTTTTGATATCCTTAATCGTGTATCTTCCTGACGGTACATGCACGAGAATTTTACGTATCAATCCAAGCGCCGTATTGTCCAATTTCTTCCAGGGCGTCAACGACATGTATTTTCCCTCTCGCCATGCCACATACTCCGGGCATTCTGCCATCGATTGATCCCAAGGCAGTTCTATACATTTCACATACGGACCAGTTATAAACTAGAGGATGTAAGTTTCGATTAGCGTTAGATAAAAAATACGTCGGTTAACCCGGGATTACGGGACTGAACGTACGCGCTAGAAGATTAGAATATATTTTTCGTTTCAATTTACCTCCGGCGAGAAGGGCGACGAATATTATCCCGCAGGACCAGATGTCAGCGGGCTCGGCCTGATAAGGTCGCGACAGAACTTCAGGCGCGACGTACGGCAACGTGCCGCATCTCTTGTCAAGAGAACGCTCCTTTCCTTGCAATCGATACACCGTGGCAAGACCAAAATCCGACACTTTTAAATTATCCTTATCGTCTAACAACAAATTCTCCGGCTTCAGGTCCCTGTGGGCTATCCCGCGACTGTGTAGATATTCTACGGCAGACAGCAATTGTTTGAAGTACCTCTGGGCTTCCCAGCAAGGCATTCCTATGTCCGGCTCTGGGGAGGTTACAATTTTATTTGATTGGGGAAACAAGAACAATATATATTTAATAATAATTTGAAAATATCAATGTAATCGTGATGTAACTTGGGACGAAAAACATAGTTCTGCCTCTTTTATAAACCCTAACGGCAAAAAGTGGCAACACTCCGCAATTTTTCAATCAGGAGAGATGTTATTTTTTTCCCAAATATCATATATTCATTCAAACATTCATCAATTAAATTTTCTCCGAGTCTAACTTTTGTCCCCCTAGATATTTCATTTCGCACCCCAGAGTTCTCCAGGTGCAGCGCATTTCCCGAAACTTGCTTTACAAAAAGCTAAATGACATTGCAGCAAGATAATCTTTAAAAAAAACGCAGAAGCAAAGTAGATTGTGAATCATGATCCTTTCGACTCCCTCTGAGAAGACGTTTCTACAGGCTCAAAAAAGTTACACGCAAATTTACTAGTGAGAAAATTGCAAAAAATATTTTCAACAACATCCAGTGAGTACGAAAAGTAGGAGAGAATAAGAATACAAGCGTCATGGAGCTTGGTTTTTTTTTATCTGGTAAACAGTCGCCCTTTGTGCTTTTTTGGCAGGATCTGTGACTTTTCATCCCGATAAAAAATTCGTAAATGTATCCATACTTTCCAATTCATATATGTATAATAATATACCGGGTGGGGCAACAATCATTAGCAGTAGTAATATTTTCTAACCTATCAGACTCAGGAGAAAAGTTTTCCTACAAAAGTTGCACAGTTCGAAGGGGGGCATCAGTCGTGGCTACAAGGTCCATCCAGGTAGAGGCAGTTCGGAGATTTCCAGGGCACCTCCATTCTTTAAAATAGGACTACTTTATTTTTACAGAATTTTATCCAGGAATTAAAAATGAATTCACACCCAACATTTCAAGATGATCGCTCAAGATTTAGTATAAAAAAACGATATTCCAGGAATTTCAATGTTTTTAGCCTGAAATCGATGAAAAAAACGGTGCGAACACCTACTGCTATAGAAGGTGCTCAAACTGAGGGCCACCCCTTTCAATGCACGCTCGCAATTTGATACGTATTGATTGTATTGTCTTATTAATCAAGTCAGTCTGTATTAACGAACAGGCTCCAATTAAGGTTTCAATAGTACAATACTATGCAAAATCCAGGTAAGTCGTACCGCTGCGTTTACATTGTTCACAACTACGAATCTTATCAACTTGTTGTGGAAAGCAGTGAGAAGTTTGTCATTAATACGACAATACAATGGATGCGTATCAGATTGCGAGCGTGCATCGAAACGGTGGCCATCACTTTCAGCACCTTTCATAGGAGTAAGTGCTTGCACCTATTTTTGAATCGATTCTAGGCTAACAACATCGAAATTGCTTTTTTATCGATTTTTCATACTAAAATTTGATCGATCGTCTTGAAGTTTAGTGCGTGAACGCATTTTTAGTTGCTTGATAAATCCTGAAAAAATATAGTAATGCTATTTTTTTTAAATTGAGGTAACCTTAAAACCTCCAAAGCTCCTTCACCTGGATGAACCACCTAGCCACCGTTCAATGACTGATCGGTTAAAAAATACTTCTGCTTCTGCAAATAGTTGTTTCACCGGGTATAAAATATATACCACTTGTAATATATGTATATGATATATATGTACAATAATATTAATAATAATAATATATATATATATATATAGGGGATATTCCACGTCATTTCAACTAGCCCGTGACCCTGACCATCTATGGTTTTCCTGATTTTTTTTTGTTTGTAAAATTGTACCCCATGCAAGGAATATCCACACCAAATTTTATATTTTTATCTCTTCTCTTTGAGGAGTTATAATTTTCCAAAAAATGTCGATTTCAGAAGATTTGGAAATCTTTAAACGCAGATTGAACAGACTCCTGAACTAATTGAGATATCGACAAATGCCATTATATAATTGTTTTCATTTTGAAGAATACTTTTGTCAAAAAATATGAAAAAAAATTTTCAATTATCAATGTCAACGATTTTTTTTGCCTCTAAAGTGAAAACTATTTTTTAAAAAGATCATTGCCTTTTTTATATTTTCAAAACATTCTTTAAAATAGAGTGACCCATTCTATGATTTTTAAGACTAGTCTCATTGTGGGCCCATTCTTCCTTCTATTTTTTTTCAATTAATCATATTTTTTTACGATTTTTATCATTTTAATGTCCAGCAATGCTATTAATGATTTTGTGATTTCCAATTCACTTTCGACAGGCCAGAAACGGTTTATTTTTCTTTTGTACTAAATTTAACAAAAAAATAATAATAATTTCGAATTTATTTTTAAATTAAAACGATGAAAATCGTTCGAAAAACATGATTAATTCGAAAAAAAATGGAAGGAAAAATGGGCCCACAATGAAACTAGTCTTAAAAATCATAGAATGTAACACTCTGTTTTAGAGAACTTTTTGAAAATATCGAAAAAGGCAATCACCTTTCAAAAAAATAGTTTCCACTTTGAAGCAACAAAAACACTACATTGATAATTGATAATTTTTTTCATATTTAAAAAAAAAGTATGCCTCGAAATAAAAAAAATTATATAATGCCATTTGTCGACATCTCAATTATTTCAGGAGTTATTAGCGTTTAAACGTTTCCAGAACTCCTGAAATCGACAATTTTTGGAAAATTAAAAGGCCTAAAAGAAAAGAGATAAAAATCTAAAAATTGGTGTGGATATTCCTTTCAAGGGGTACAATTTTACAAAAAAAACCAGGAAAACCAAAAATGGTTGAGGTTACGGGCTAGCTGATATGGTGTGGAATATCTCATATAGGAGCATATATGTAAAACCCGAGTTTGAGGTATTTCTTACACGGATCTGAATATTCAACAATTATCTGACTTTCGTCTATAATCACGTAAAATTTCAAACCAAGTTACCGACCGTTTAACGAAAAATTACAATTCCAAAAAACGTTTCTTTTTACAGCACTTACGGACCACATTTAAAATTCTAAAGATTCTGTAATGGCAATAAAAACAAGGGGTCTTCAAATGTTTAATGAAAATATTAATGATAAAACTTAGAAAAATGTGACTAGCAGAGGAGTTTTCATAGCTGCGACTTTCCAGAGAAAACGACAAATGTCTAAATTTACTAAATTTTTTATTCAGAAAGGCCCTGTTTATGCCCCCACAAAATACGGCCTTACGCAAAAGGAATAGATTATTCAAATATTCTACACTATTTCAACAAATACAATCGAAAATTATTTTCAAAAATCCCACTCTCACTATGAGAATGAAGTATCGCTCTAAAACTCAGTCGGTGGAGTCTTCTCGTGTTCCTTCGAAGTAAAATATTCCACACCCAAGGAACCCATCCCCGTTCTGTGCGTACCTATTCTATCGAAAAGCTCACCGCCCGAAGCGTACTCCAAAAAAATATACTCCATGGTGGATTCGCTGCGTTGTCCAAAATACTGTATAATGTGTGGATTCGATAGCATTCTGTGTATCGTGGTCTCCTTACGGACGCTCTGCCGAGCATCTGGATGCTTCTCCAGATCTATCATTTTCATGGCCACCGCTTCGCCCGTGGATTTGTTTATGACGAGTTTCACCCTGGGAAAGAAAACAAAAAAACAAGCGAATAAAGGAAGGCTGACACGAGTGGTGTGGAAAAAAAAGGTGTAATTGAATAAGGATTTAAAAAAGATTGCTTTGGCGAAAAGAAGAGGAGTCTGGTGTTTGTTTGGGAAGAGAGCGAGAGATATGGAAGTCGTACTCACTCCCCGTAGGCGCCTTCTCCTAGCGTGTGACCGAAAAGCCAACCGTCCACGAACTCCGTCATTCTGTATCAGCATGCCTTCCCCCTTTGAACAAAGAATCGATATCGCCGAAATGCGTTCAACGCCGCAAATAATTATCGAATTGACGTCTTCGGGGGTTGAAAGTGTGAATAAAAATGTTCAGCGCGTCTATTCGGTAAGTAGCCGGAACGTGAGTCTCGTTTGCGGAGCGTTTCGAACGAAAATACGTGCAATTCCGCGGCAGGGAGGGAGGGGGCAAGTCACACACGGACGCGCCGGACGGATATAGCATACCTGTGAGAGTTCAAAATGTCAGAAACCGAAGAACACGTGGCTTTCGTTACGAGAGAGAGCACAATTAATCGAGAACGCGTAAAGTACGCGCGCTCCCGCATCGAATCAACGCAATTTCAACGATAATAAACGTTATTGACGTTTGACGATGCCGACTGTTTGCAAAGTGGCACATTTTAATACGGAAATCGTAAAGAATCGATCGAAAAACGGCATAGCCGTTGCCGCTGACAATGACGAAAGGACAGAGGTCCCTATCGCAATTTGCAAATACGAAATAACACTAGGGACCAATCGAGAACCCTGTTCTAGGGAAATAGAGAGAGAGAGAGAGAAGAAAAAGGGTTGCTCGTGTGCGCGATAGAACACGTTCGCCGGTAAATTGTGCTCGTGTTAAATTTCCCCTCGCCACGTGTCCCGAGGCTCCATTCATTTTGCCTTAAAAAGAAATCATTTACAAATCGTTCACGAGGGACATAAAATGTTTACATCATTGAAGGGACTCGATCGTCCGTCGTTGAAAGGTATAGCCGTTTTTTCGTCCTCATATCTGCGAAAAACTTTTGAATTTAGCCATCGACGATCTAGGGAGTATGGAGACGAAAGGTTGCCGAACCTGCGCACTGATCATATCGATAATCGAACCTCTCGATCCGTGCGCATCAAGCCTAACCTCTTTACAAATCGATGATTTTATTTATTTGTTCACCGTGCTCGCGAGAGTGTTCTCTGATGGGATTTTCATACGTCATTAATAATTCGCCGTGTCGCGAAGTGGAAAGGTGAAAATATAAAAATTGACGTAAAATGTGATAGAGCGTAAGCGATTTTCGATTGGAATTCAAACATTGGAGGAGAAACTTCGTTATGGACGAAGAAACCCTAAACAGGTATGGTAAGATTCATCTCGATGAGTTTTCTTTTACGCAATTGGCCAATGTAGACATTGCGAAATTTATTTCCAATCGGTTATGGGTGATTGTTAAATCGATCGAAACATTCGTTACTTCAGCATTCCGCAAAAAAATATAGAAATAAATAATGATCGTTGAGGTAGCTATTTAAGGTATTCCTTTCAAGAGACCGAATATTTAACAATTGACTGATTTGCGTCTATAATCAAGTAAGAATACCTTACAGTATACTGGTACAGTTTCAAGAAAATATTAATGACATTTTTTTAACCCGACTAACAGAAGAATTCCCATAGCTGTGACTTTTTAGAGAAAATGTAAAAATGTCTACATGTACTAAATTTGCGCGGAACTTTTTATTTCAGTTTATCGTTGGGTATGATAATTGATTGTGGCTTATTTTTATTAAGCGGCACTGTTGTTTATCAATGATTCAAGAGGGCCCTACTTAAACGGACCGATCTTCCTTTGTAAAAAAAACCGATAAGTTGTTCAATATTGAAGTATGAGTCCGAAAAATTCACATTAAAAGTTGTCCAAACGCATTCCTAGTTTACCAGAGTTAGAAAATTTCCATGCACATTAAAGCTTTCCTCTCTTTTTTGTTTTCCGCTTAGGCTGGCTGCGGAGGCTCTGATAGAGGAGGCGAAAGTGGGTGCGCTGAGAGCTGAGACCATGGGTCCGAGCGGTTGGATCAAGCCCCGTGAGACAATAAACAAGCGCTTCCTTCACTCTACCATCAGAAACGTTGTCTTGTCGAACAGGCACAAGCAGCGTAGCTGCGAATCTACTCGCGAGGTTAACTCCACAAAGGACAATAGTCGCAAGAAGACGGAACAGGCAAAGAGGTCAAAATGAGCAAGTCCGCATAAAAATTTTATACTTTCGATAGATCGTTGAAACATTCAATCTGTACATATTTTCCTAAAGATACAACTTAAGTTTCACTCGACAAACTGACGACATATTTGCGACTCGTCTGTACGTTTTGTTTTTTTACCTAAAAGATGGCGCGTGTAAAAATGTCGCAAGACCATAAGGCTCCACGAATATAACTCTCCGATTTTCCTCTTCGTCCTACCGTCTAGTAAAATATTCAATAATAAACCGTGATAAACGCTACCCAGACAAAAAAAAAGGAGACGTCGATTGGCTTGAAACAGCACCAATGTCGGACGAAATATGATGTGTACTCCCAACAATTGTGTCCGTGTTATTTGTGTAATAGAGTTCGCGTTAAAAGTCCCGTGTATAAAATAGTTATTGGATAATCGCACGTGTGTGTGTGTGTGTATGTGTATATGTATATATATATAACTAAAATAATTTGCATTGATATAGTTCCACGTGTGGTAAGGGATATTTGCACGCATGAGGGGGGGGGAGGGGGGCACAGTTTTCTCCATGGCATCGCATCGCATCGCACACGTGTACAATGAATTTTCTCTATAAAGAAAAAAACGAAAGGTAAACGATACTATAAAAAAAAGAACTGAAACTACAACTCGTGGGAGAGTCTGTCATACTCGTTTCCAGATTGCGCATATATATATATAAAATGTTTTTCGAAAGATGTCTAACGCATTTATTGTGAAATTCGTCCCACCTTTTAACGCTAATCCATGTGAAATCTCCAAGTATTCATCAGCGCAAGCATAATACTTTCGAAATTACGCCGATAACAATCTTTCAAAAAAAAAAAATCGTCGAAAGTCATAGGATCTGTTCGTCCGATGGTCGCTTAAAAAAACATCCTACGTAACTTCCGGTCACTATAGAACGCTGCGAAAGCAGGCCGACGTTGGTTTTCTTAAGATGCCAGCTGACGAGATAAAAAAACCAGTTCTTTCGACGGCGATAAAAAAAAACATTGCGTTACTATAGCTAGTATATTTACAATGATCTAGCGCACTGTCATATTGTATTTTTTTCTATGTGAACTCCTCCGACGGTTCACTCTTTTTCTTCTTCCCTAAGAACAATCCTGTGATGATAGGCGTGAAGACAGTCGCTCGTTGATCACTTGTTCAATGATTTTGCAACTTTTTTTGATCTTGAAACAGTGATTTCATGTCGGCGAGAGCCGCTTCGATTCGTAGAGCGAACCTCGAGGCACTCTGCAATGGTGAAACGTCGCATGGATTTGTAAAAAAAAAATAGCCAAATGGTTGTTACAAAAATGAATCAGCGAGTGAAAAGTTCTCACCGTATTCTGGCAGCATCGCTTGCTCGATATGTGGAAGAACAGAAGATCTTCTCCGGCTATTATATAAGACACACCGTAACCGTCGTCGGCCACCGGACCAAAACCTCCTCCCGCCGATATACAGTTGGGAAATTTCTTGAGGTCCAGTCTCGCAGTCTGCCCGTGCGGAGTCTGCGAAGTTGAAAGCCTCCAGGGCTCGCTTAGGACTTCCTAACGATTCGGGCGAACGAACAATAAAAAAATACCACGATTATCAACGGCAACAGGGAACAACACCGATCGTCGTTACTCTTAAGGTGGAAGCAGTGAACATGCAGACTATTCGATAGTAAGGATCCTACATAGTGAAGGTGGACGAAGGGAATTACCTTCAAGAATGGAGAATCAACTTCGAGGTATTTCGACACTACGTAGAGGCAAAAAAGATGCCTGTCTATTCCAGCTCCACACATGGCCATCTGATAACCCTTTTGATGCTGGACAGCTGCAGCCCGCAACAACTGGTATCTCTCTTCGACCTGGTCGAAAGAAAACGTGGAAAAGTGAAGAAAAAAAAAACGCGCTCCCTCCGATTGTGTATTAGAATTGTATGTCATTCGAGGACGAGGAAAAATGGCGAAAAGCGATTTATTTCTATTTTCATATCTCTGTTCTTCATCGCAAAGAACAGGCATTTGTGAGCGAATTTGATAGGGGTATAAGTCATTACGGTTTTCGTTGGATCCTCCATGGATTTCACCCACGCGCAGGATTCGATCGTGCAAGGTCTAACGGTCTCGGTTCTTCCCTCCCGGTAGAGTCTCGTCATCGAGGCCTCGTACGTGAGACTGAATTTGCCGGCATCCCGATAATATGCCAACTGTAGCGCCAGTTGTATGTACGCGTCGGGTGACGTTTTGCACGACTTCATGAATCCCTTGCCGTAATTGTCGTGTGCGTAAATACGAAGTTCCACGTCGTTCAACAATTTGTTAGCGACCTGATACGAATTCTCTATGGCCTCGATACATGGACCCATGAGATTCCATTGCAAGCGCGCTGGCACCGGTGGATCGAATTCCGGTATGCCCTTAGTGTGTCCATCCTCCTTGTATCTAAATTCGTCGATATTTCGTTAGTGTATTCGTTGCTCGCGCTCGTTGATCTTCGTACGTCCAAGTATACGAGCACAACGAACGCGAAGATCAATTTGCGAAAGACTAAAAGCGCGTGAAAGAAAATAGCATTTTTTTCTTATTGAATAGAACAATAGTAAGAGAAGCGAAATTGCGAAAGAGTATGGAATTTTGTTGCGCGGCAGATTCGATTAACGAAGCAAATCAAATATTGATATTTAAAAAATGAAAGCAAGCGGCTGATAGAAAATCTAGGCATCTTATGCTAATAAAGTGACAAAGGAAACGCGGGGAAAGTGTTCTTCCCGGTGTTTCCTTTCTTGAATGACAAACACCATCCGCAAGTTGCGCCAAGAACGGCTAATTAAGCAGATAAGAGTACTCAAAGTTATTTACAAACGAGGACGACGTGAATTTCCAACGGGAACACGAGTGCGTGGTGACACAAACGACGAGACATTAAAGACATATAGTTATGAACAGAAGACGAACGTCTTATTCTTTTCGTTCTCCCGAATTATGTTTCTTTCTTAAATCGAGAACAAAAATAGATAGAGAGATAGAGAGGAAGGAAGAGAAGAAATTACCCAATTTCCATATCAGTACCGATAGCGTATTCCCACATGGCTCCCATCACAGGTGCATCCGCCCTGACAATGCAAAGACACAAAGAGCACGTTTCAGATAATACCGACAATTGCAAGCTTTCAAAAGAACATGGATGTTTTTTTTTTCTTCGTAGGTCCGTATCACCGATGAGAATTTATGAGACGCGATTGGGAGAACATGAGCTGCCCTTTTCGGAACCCGTGACCTTGGAACAGAAGCCTATTGTACCATTGACAAAGTGAATCGAGGAATAATGTCGTTTCTTTATGGGGGAATCTCTGTTTCCTCCGTTTGTCTTTGTTGCCCTTGCTGCAGCGTGGCGATAGGAGCAAGCGCAATTCGAAAGTATCGGCAGTTTGAAGTGGAATGTGAAAAAAGAACAAATAAAGATGTAGAGAATAGGCGAGTAGTAAAAGTAGAGTGAGAAAAATCTCGTAGGCGCTCCAAGTTTTCTCGCAGTTTCTTACTCGATTAACGTGGCCTCCGCGGACAGGACATACTCCCACAAGTGTGACATCACTGCGGCATCTGCCCTGCTCAGTTAGTTATCGCTTCGATTGAGAATTTATAAAAATAATATATCGTAATATTCGTCATTGCCAGTAGCCGCACAGCGGAGACTTCCCTCGCAAAGGGTCATTGCCCTTAATGGCATTGGTGTACACGTTACGCCGCTTTCACCTGCTATTACTTTACGTCTGCATGAATTGAATATTTTCAAATTTTTGCTAATTTTTCCCGGGATTGTAACTCATGTACACCCTTAAATATAGAAGGTCGAGAAGCCGAGAAAAAGCTTCGTATTCAAAAATATATTTTCATCCGATTAGAGGCAAGTCTCCGCCGGTATTTCCGGATTGACAAGTCGCAGGTGAGTATGCGATTGTACAATGTTTTTTTTTCTCCTTTTAATTCTTTTCATTTGTCCACGTGTCTTTTCGAACACACATACTCACCACGAGTGCTCGGCATTGAATCCAATCTGTAACGAAAATGTTGCATATTCAACGTTTGGCTTGTACTAAAATTTGCATCGATTGTGAAAATATTTCGAGTGTTTAGTCACGTTGGCTGCTGTACCAATGAACATAATGCTCCGACGAGTTTGTTTGTATCTCTATATTATGAAATTTCGAAAACGATCGTAGATTTTGCTATTTGTGAATTTGATGGGAAAGGGACGTGAGGGTTTTGACGAGATGAGCCGAGTCTGTCGGTTTCGGGCACGCGAGAGCGATCGTGGCGGATCTCGATATTGGGAAAGTTTACCTGGGGGGCTCGAACAACGAGATCCATGTCTCCAAAAGTTTTACTACCCAACGAGAAGTTACCAGCAGAATAATGGAATTTTTAGTAACTTCGAGATGGAGACTAGACGGCGAGCCAAGTTTTTCTTCCGAAAGATAAACCGAAAGGCGCAAAAGTGTGTAATTTTCATGAAATAAAGGAACCAGGATAGCAAATCGCGTAAATTCACCGACTAGGTGCGGAACTAAAGTGCGAGCTTACCCGTCCGTTAGTACCGAAGCACAGTGTGAAAGATTTGTCGAACCATCTGTCGTAGCCTTTGCCATGTAGCAAAATTCTGCCGTACTGATCGAGCTTTTCCGGATGCGCCATGTCGAACTCGTAGGGTACATCGTCGAGGGCAACGACGAAGGCCGCTTTCTCGATGAGATCCAATGAATTTTTGTTTATTCCCTTGGCGAAGAAATTGTCGCGTGCTTCGGCCCACGCTTGTCTTTCGCCGGCTGTTAGCGCGGCGAGTTTCTCCTCGCCGGGCGAGGGTGACGACTTGTCGTTCAGTATGTGCGCCATTTGTATCTCGATCTCGCACGGTTGGAGTATCCGATTTTTGTGGTAAATGAGGACTTTGTAGTATCGTCCACGGTTGTAAACGACAATGTGCTTGGAGTCGTTGAAGTGGACGATTCTGTCGGTCTCCAGACCCGGTATTCTCGTTGTATTGAAGAGCCTCTCGTATTGCCACGAGCACAGGGGCACCAGACTCTGCAGCATTATCTGTCCGCCGGTGTGCAAAAGTAACGTTTGTACATTGTCCCACCACCGGGAGATGCGACGAACGCTAGGCTTTTCAAAGGGGTTAGACTACTGTGAAAATGACAACCGCTCGTTCGTCGCTTGAGACAACTCAAATTGAAGAGAAAGGTCCAAAATATCGTGCAGGAATCGCAAATTGCAGGTAAACTTATGATTGCAACGATAAAACTGCTGGTTAAACTTCAAACGCGTTTTTCTCGGAACTACGTTTTTCAAAACGGTGTACACGATTTCTCGACATCTAACGAACGGATTGACTTGACATTTTACTTCTTAGATTTTTGTTTCCATTACTCATTAACAATAATGTCATTTTTCCTCGAAAAATAGAGAAAAATACTATTTTTCCCTTTTGATGATTAAAACACGATTAACCCTTCGACTGCACACTTCCGCCACAAACCTCTGATTACATTCGGGGTCGATCGCACCCCAGACATTTTTCAGATTGTTGTATTGCCCAAAAATTGTTTTCTTAGAAAAACAAATATTACCGTCCCGAAACATTCGTTCGAACGTTGTCACTGAACTTTGTCAATATACATAATAATAAATGCCCAATCGACTTTTCAATAAGCTTACTTATTCCTTGAAAATACTTTTTTTTTGGACTAACCCCGATTTTGTGGTCGTCACAGTAGCCTAGCCCCTTAAGAACGACAGGGCTTTGCACTCGGGATTTTTGAAAGTTTCTCATTCGGCAACCGTCCTTACGGCGAACGATGCAAATTTATGAATGTTCTGTCACATAACGAAAAAGCGTAAAATTTGCTGTCCCCTCCGAGTTACGTCTCATGTATATTGCATCATCAACCGCGAAAGAGAGAGGTAGGGCTGGTGAGTAAGATTTTGAGAAAAGAGGGCGACGAGCCGCTCTCATCGGGTCACCAACCGGTTCGAGTTCTTGTCGCTCGATGAGACGCCTGTACTGAAGACAGGAGTGAATAACGCTCGCGGCTCGAGCTGTCTGAATCTTGGTAGGATACATGAGGATCGCGTCAATCCCGTAAAAATTCGAGTTGACCATTATCGGCGATCGTCCGCGCAAATAAACGTACTCCTCCCACCAATCGGATACGTAGTTGCTCGACCACCAGGACTTGAGGATCAAGTAGCGCTGCAGCTTCGAGCCAATTCCCGTCTGAAATTCTCTGGCGAGCTTCTCCATGCGCGCGTAATTTTCGTCGTCGAGGAGCGGACGTACGCTTCTCAGGTACTGCGAGCACAAAAAATGAGGATATCATTCGATCCAGCGTACGAGTGAAATACAACGATCTACCGTACATCATTTTTCTTCGAAGACGGAACAGTTGCATTAATTTGATCCTGAGTTGTTTCCACACACTGTTTGCCATATCCGCGAGACTGCAACGCAATGTTTTTTTTCTGGCTAGGCCAATGATATTTATCAGGCTACAGACTGACCCTGCGCATCGTGTCCTCGACCGTCGGCAACGGTAATCTCGGCAGGGATCCCTGGAAGCTGTAGAGCATCGGTTTGTTCCAGCCGGACAACAATCTGACGAGTATGGCCCAGGTTCGCGTGAGCAACGAGGGTTTTCCACCTGGTGCTCTCGACTCGAACATCCATCCCTTGTACATGAGCAGAAGTTTGAGGGCGTAGCGAAGAACGTATATTTTGACGAGCCAGAGCAACAGTCCGATGACGATCGAACCAGCCAGATGTGCCGGTATGGAGGACCTTCGGAGATGAATCAGAACAAAGAAAAAAGGATTAAAAATCAATGCTTCGAAACATCTTCGCCAGTGTTTGCTCGTAATCGGGGCGAGTTTTTGTTGCGCGAGAAGAAAAAAAAATGGGCGGAAAACAAAACGCCTGTTGGACAATCGGATGCTGTCTTACCAGGGTGTCTAATTTTGACCAGAACTGAAATTTCATGACATTTAAGGATTTTTAAGGCAAGGAATGGGGATTTTTTTCACGACTCTTAGTATCACTTTCTGGCATAGAAGTATACTTGATGATTCTACAGTGCGACCAATTTTCTAAATTTTTCTTCTTTTATTTTGCTCTTTCAAACAGATGTGTGTTGTATGACAATAAAAAAATATACGGAATAAACGAAAAGTCCCCAAACTGTACAATTCCATAGGTAGTAAAAAATGTGAGACAAACATAATTTCAAGATTGCTGTAAAGAAATATATTTTGGGAACATCTAGAAAAATATTACATACATTTAGGAACTTTGAGTAATATCATCTAGTCGCTTTACACGAATAACAAAGAAAAACTAATATGTTGAGATAACGCATCATTTTCTTTTACTTTCTTCTATTTTATTTTCCATCGATTCGATATTCACTTCTCTATCGACAAGTACCACAAAGTTAGCTCATATTGAATATAGACTCAACGATAATTTAGTAGGGTACAATAATTCAGGTGGACTGGTAAATTTTTCATGACATTTCATGACTTTTTCAGGGTCGAGTGTAATTTCATGACATTTAAGATTTTTCATGACTTTTCAGGTCGGTAGACACCCTGCTTACCCGGAGAGATAAGGAGCCACTTTGCCGACAAGATCATACGGGACTTTGAACCCGGCAAAATGTATCGCAGTGACGACGCCAATGGTCAGCCACAAAGTTCCCAACGACGCCGGGTAAATTCCAGTTTTCAAGTTGTTCTGGAACAAAAAACGAAGACACGACAATGAGAAGATAAAAAAGTGGAAAGTTGGGATCAGCTTGGAAAAGCCCGCGCGAGCATACGACGGAACGTTGGGGGGAAAAAGATAATCTGCGTATTATTTTTAGGTGATTGGGTATAAATTGGCAATTCGTCGACTTACCTGAAACCTGAAGAATCTCTTTTTCCAGGACCTCACGCCGGATTGCCAGATAAGGTCAAGGACTTCCCGGTCGAAATTAACGTCCCATCCCTCGTGAGTTATCGAGAAACTGAAAGCAACGGCAGAATGGGCTTCCGCCATGGCTCGCTACTTTTTACTCCCCGGCCTGGTCTGTAGATCAGAAAAAAAAAACGTGCATAATTGTTATCGAACTTTGATCGCTGTGGAAACATTTTAATCGTGGAATTGTTCGGTTGGATTTATCGACACGTTTTGTGGACTTTGTTGCGATCGATCTTTTGTCCCGATCAAATTTCACAGTTGCATGTGCAGTCCCCAAACGGTGAGACATATGTTTTTCGAGCCAGGTATGTGCGTGTGAAAAAGTGCGGCAGGTTTGACTGTGGAGCATTTTGTTCGATCGATCAACAACACTTTGGCGGTGATTTGAAAAACATTTCGGCTATCGCTATTTATCAAATTTGTTCTTCCAGAATGAACTACTCCAAAAGGGACAGAATTGTCGCAAATGTTTAGCTTTCACTGACGAACGCAGTGTGTGCATCGTCTCGCGAAGTTAAAAAAAAACGCGAGAACCAAGCACGAGACGGTCGGTCAGTTGACCCGCGATCAAGTGGTATAATTGTTGGGAAAAGAGCATCAATAGAGAGCTCGGTGGAGCACGTCGCGATTGTACGATTCACCCTGTGGAATTTCGGCGATGCTTTTTAATTCTCGCACACATCGCGCATCGATTATTCGCGCGCGCGCGCAGTGCGTGTTTGTTTGTTGTTGTCGGCGATAGTCGAGGCTTCTAGGAAATCAAGGAATTACAGACAAAGTTCAAGATTGATTTGCTTCACGTTCGGATGGTATTGAAGTTTGCATCGTTGGGATGCAACGACATTTTTTTCCGATTTGAAATTCTTTTTCCCACATCAAAGATACGTTAAACTTTTTTTTTTCAAGATCCTCTCGAGTGTCCTACGAGTTGACTCAATCGAAAAATCTTTTGAATGACAATAAAAATGGAGAAAAAGGTATTGGAAAAAAATTCAGTTGCGTTCCAACGATGCAAAGTTCAACAGCATCACGTTCGTGGTGATGCGGAAAAATAGCAACAAGCGTGGAAGCGGAAAAAAACTGGCTCATTCCGTAGAGAGCTTGGCGCGAGAAAACTATCGAAAAATGTGTATCTTCTGTTGAAGAAAGAGAATCGTAATAGTGTCTCGAAATTTCGTCAATTAAAATCGTATCAGAGCGGAACACCACTGGGAGGGGCGAATAAAAATCGTTTTCGTTGTGCACTTTCTCAAAGTGTACATATTGAAGAATATGTGAAAAAAATGTTCAGGTTAAAATATTGGGAAATCGACCAAGTACAGACGATTTAGGGTGAGCAGGTACCGCAACGATTGACGTATCTACACTAAAACTTAAAATCGCGTTTCTCTCGAAAAAAAAACATTTTTCGATCTGCCAGAAATCATAACTCTAGCTATAGTTGTCCGATTTCCAATTTTGAAAAATCAAAATTTTCGTTATTCCAGTAGCTATCCTGCCGGCATATGGAAGAAGTCGGCATCTACAAAAAAAAATCGAAAATTTTCTTCAAATCTTTTCAATTTACCAAATTCTCAGACGCCATTTTTTTGTGACTGCACGCTCCCTTCTTCCAAACCAAAAGAGCAACTTATTAATGAAAAAAAAAAGTTTCTCAAAGTACGAAACTTAAAAATCACTGACGAGAACAAAAATGTCGGATCCTCTTCTCCAAAAGGCCCCTCGATGACGATATTTCTAAACTTCATAATTTCGTTCGTACACTTGAAAGGAGTACTACACTCAGAAAAAAGATTTATTAAGGACGAAGAAGTTTGTCTCCCGGCGAATAAGTTTTCTTATTCGTATGTCGGCCTACTACGATTGTATTAACAGCTAAGAATTTTTTTCATTTAAGTTTATGTTTAAGATTTACTAAGAATTTTTCTTAACATCTAAAAGGATATATAATTTAGAAGAAATAGGTGTTTTATATCGGACAAATAGACCTTTTCTTAACATCTAATAGGATTCTTCATAATACCCCAACTGGTTTTTTTTCGAGGAATTGTGTCATTTCGTCCGTCATTATTTTCTCACTCGAACGTTTTTTTCTCACTTTATATTCTTACTTACACCTAAATCATTCCCCACTTCTGAGTTTCTCACTTCCGAAACGCAACACTGACACTTGTGCCAAAAGCAGGGGCATAGGAAGAAGCTACATGGTAAGCGTATGCGTAAGCTATATCTGACGAGCGGCCTGCTGTCGGGCCCGTCGCGTTGAAGGACAAAGTGCGCATGCGCGCATTATAGTATCATAGTCGCGAAATAAGAGGTTTGCGTGATTGGAAAGTAGTATTTATTTGATTTGAGGAAATATTTATTCAAATGTTCTATTTTAAATATGGCTTTTAATTGATATGAAAAATCGGCACGTAAAAAAATATATTTCGTGACGCCGAATAAATGCTGTAGTTACAATCACATAAAAACTGTCTCCATACGAGTAAACATTTATTAATTTCCAATAAATTATGTTCTAATGTGCCAATTTATTAGAACATAATAAATCTTTTTTCTGAGTGTAGAAGAAAAAATCTCAGGCATTGGAGAAAGTTAGAGCGGTTGTTGTTCGATGAAAATTCTCTCGAATGCGTTTGTGTGCCGTTGGCGAGTTGAATCTCTCCCTTCCGTGTGTGCGTTGAGGTACTACGTGTCGAGTGGACTTTGAACTCCCGTTCTCTCCATGCGCATGCAGACACGAGTATCCAACGAACATGCCGCGAATGAGAGGCCTCTATAAATTATTTCCACCTCTCCCCTCCCCCTATGCCTATAAACTGAAAAAATAGCGAGGAAGCGAGTGGGAGAGCGTAGATTTTGCCCGGTGCATGTATAAGTAGAAGATTCACCGATAACGAGGATTGGTAATATATTGATTCGATTCTGTTCCCCGTATAAAGTGTGGTGTGAACGTTGACGAGAAATGACGTTTCATTGACGATATGTTGATGTTACGACGAGAGCGTCACACATTTGGTCGTAAAAACTCAGATGAGGGGCGGGGGGGGGGGGGGTAAATTTAGGTCGCGATTGTGCACCACGAGATCCGGCTTACACCTGGATCGTGACCGGAAAAAAAGAGGAATTTTCGTGAACGTTTTTTTTTCGAAAGACGTGTGGACGTTTACAATTTCTTTGTTTGTTTTACATTGAAGAGTATGGTTTTAAGTGTATTTTATCATTTTTTGATTGATAAATATTTATAGTGCAGATCGCAGTTTCGCGGTGACCACTGCTCCTCGGAAACAAATCAAACACATTTAGTTTTTGCGTGAGATTCGTCCAGTTCTTGGATAAAGGATTGAATAAAATATTGATTTTTGAATAAACGGCCGCGGTCCAAAATGAAAGCATCGATTATCGGTGAAAAATCCTCTATTTTCGTTGAAAAAAAAACTATGCAGCGAAAAAAAAATTTGAAGCTAAATTTCAAGTCGATCGGTGCAGTGATTTTTAAGATATCGTGGTCGCCGTTTTTGAAAAAGTCAGTTTGAGAAAAACGCGTTTATAGTTTGCCGTTTCGCGGAATCTATCTATAAGTGCCCATATCTCCCGCAATTTGGCACGGATCGAATTGAAATTTTCAAAGAATATTTTTGAAATGTTACATTTTGAGAATCCGTCGGAAACAAAAAATCGATATTTAAAAAATTTCAATCCGGTGTAAGTCTATCTATAAATACAAATATGTAATTTTATAATTATTATAATTACCAATACATTAGATATATATGTTAGTAATTATAATAATTAGTAAATTATATAATGAACAATTATATTACCAATTATTATAAATACTAAATTTTTTTTTATATATAGGCTGTCTCAAAATGGCCTGAAATTTTTATTGACTTATGGAACGTATTATTTATTTGGAAAGTAAGAATATTTTTATTTTAATATAAGGCACAAACATGGGGATTATGTGATGATCCCCGTTTGCAAACGTTCACTCTTTTGACGAAACTTTCAATAACATTTTGGCATAATTGCGGACTAATTTCATTAACGGTACGTCCAATTGCTTCCTGGAGCTCCGGAATGCTCTGTGGATCATTGGCAAACACTTTTCCTTTCAGAAAAGCCCAAAGAAAGAACTCCAATGGCGTAAAATCGCACCCATCTTGGTGGCCAATTCACACCACCGCGGCGCGAGTGATAACACGACCGTGAAACTTCGTCTGCAATACCTCCATTTTCACAATTTGTGGGCGTTGTTCGATCGTATAATTTTCCACGACTAAACCGCAATATTTGCTGATTCCAGTTGTCAAATATTACGCTATGTTCGACACAAAAAAAAAATGGCGCGCGATTTAAAATGCCAGGTCATATTGAGACACCCTTTATATGTGGGTGAGCTCAAGCTTCTCTTCATCGTTGTAGCTATATATTCATACGCTACGTACATCGCGCTATTATTACAAAAGAGTTGATCTACGTAACATTTGAGTCTACATCTCCGACCGTGAAGCAAAACGTCTCGCCGATAAGTCTCATCCGCAAATTAATAAAGCGTGCGTTATCGACAATTTTTTTGCAAACAAATCACCGACATTATTGCGATTGAAGCGTAATTCTCCGATTCAATGAACATTCTCAGACAGAATGGGTGAGCTTGTCAAACGACAAAACTTACCAAAGGAGCCTTCCTTTTTCGAAACTTTACAGAGAAATGACATACGAGAAAATTAATCGTGTATTATACGTAAGTCAAAGAAGAACGATATTTCAAACTGCCCGCATCTCTTTGATACCATCGAGTATTTTGGATTTGTTTTGTTCACGGTCTATATGGTTGTAGAAAAAAATGTGCGAACTTTGCGACGATGGAGAAAACACGAGTCGATTCGTATTTCGAGGCTGCACCGATCGCGTAGACATATGCGCGTCTGAACTCACGTGTCGAACCTTGATCATACGCTTGGCGGCTTAATGACACACACGCACACCGGGAAACGAGAGAGAAAGGGACGGAGAGAGAAAAACGATCGGAGCGAGAGAATAACGATTAAGACCCTCTCTCGCGCGTCCTTCAATCAATTCATCAAAACCGATGCACCCGGCGCTTTTTTTTTCCGCCCCGTTTCGAAACGAAGGAGAAAAACGCGTGGCTCGGGAAATTCTGCCCGTTCATGAAGTTCGCGAGAGGTTCGTACTTCCGGCCAGTCCCGACCGCAATGTGACTGCGAAATTGCCAATTGATATTACAGTTAAGGAGGTTGGAACGTACGCCACAATCAAACATTTAATTTCTTTTTTTAAACATACGTTATTGTCTAGACTATGCTGAGTCTTTGCGAAATTTTTAATTTTTCTTCACCACAAAACACCAGAGTAAAATAATAGTTTAATGTATTCAATTTTGCGTGCGGCTAGATGGCCAAGACTTTCACGCTACGGGTAATGTAATTTGCTTGGCTATTTAGCACCAAGATAAACCATTTCTAACAACGAATTAACGCAAACCATCCCTTTGTAAGGATTTAGAAGAAAAAAAACCCATCTTGCTCATCGTAAATCGTAAATATTCGGTATTGAACCATCAAGATTTGACGAAAGATCTTGGCTGGCGAATGAGAGCATTGCTGCCAACCGCAATATCAGCGGTTCCCGTACTTCGGCAACACTTAATATTAATTAATAGTAACAATAAATAATCTCGTGACGTAAATATACACTGTAAAAAATTTCTGTATGAAAATTAATATACAAGTGTAGGAAGTTTTTATGCGGATACCGCTTATGAAATTTCAGATACGATTTTGAAAATCCAAAACAGGTTATTTAAAAAATGAAAGTGTAGTTCCGTAATATTAATATACTTGTGCGTTTGAAAAATAATGCACGTGTAAAGAAATAATCACATCCAAGTATATTGAAATCAAGAACCATTTGCTGATATCAATATACAAGTGTATATTAAATTCAAGAACCATTTGTTAATATCAATATACGGGTGTGTATTAAAATTACTGATCATAAGTATTAAGTTTATTTCAGAAATTGATAATTGCAATACGTTTTTATGCAAAAATTATCAAATTAAGACCACTCAATTCATATACTGTATGATGCTTTCGTGATACTTGTGTATATGATTTTTTCGCAGCTTTATCCCATAATTAATATTGAATACTTGAATAATAAAATTTAAATGCAGTGAAATCACTGCACGTATGTATTCTTTTTTCTTTATGGTATGTATTCCTGAGGCACGGGGTCCTTTCTTCTTTTACCATCCTCTCCTTTATTCCTTCCATCATTCACAATCCTTCCAGAGTTCCCTACATTCCTTCCAGAGCCCCCCCCCCCTCGCCGCCCCCCAGGGTGTAGAAGACCGCATCCACTCTTTCCTAATGCACTACTGTATCGCATTTGCACGAGGGCCGAGGGAAACTGCGGAAAACCTGGGCCGATACAGGCGGCCATATTTGGCTGAGTTTTAGTTGTATTACCACGAGAAACTCAGACAAACTTTTTCCCACTCAGAGGTTGACGCGCGAACCAGTGCACGGGCAAACGGTCACCACTCCAAGTGTTGGCCGCGCCCAATGCTGCTTAACTTCAGTGACCGCCGAGCCCGCACACCAACCGCGCGCCCTTCGACGAAAACAGTAGCAATGGTTTTTTTATAAAAATTTTTTTTACCATAGCACATATATACAAAAAAGAAAGGATACAATATCCAACCACAAAGACAGATCAACGATTTGAAGTTCAAAATACAAACTATGTAAACTGATTTTTGGTTAGAAACGTCATTCGACGACAATCCAAAATTATATTGACCTCCGATACTGTTTAAGTTCTTATAAGGTAGTTTATTACTTACAAATGTATACTGAAAAATAATGAAAAATAAACCACCTTTGTCAAACCAAAAAAAAAAAAAAAACCAACCGCGCGCCCATCTCTGTCCACTGCACGCATGTATTTGAAATTCATGTGATTCTGAGACATCGTCCGGGTCAACAATTATGAAAATCATAAAATGTTTCTTCAATATTAATATACGAACACATTAAATTCAACTTATCTGTGAATTGTTTTTGACAAACAATTGTTAATCTCAGTGGCTTTTGTCTTGGAAATTTCTGAATCGAATCACAGTATTCATGTACTGGATGGTATTATTTCGAGAAGTACATAATCGATATTCCTAAAGATTTGTCTTATATTTAACTCAGCGTCGATGAGAAATAATATCAGATAGGGGTACAATCACGATACTTTCCAATTCCAATTCAGTTCCACATGTATTATATTTTTCAGGCAGCCGTAAATAAATTTCAAACTTGTTTTGTATTTCCAATACTCTGTTTTTTATAGTTGATTTATTATGCATCTGTAGTAATTTTCAATTGAAGACACGGATTAATACAATACATTTCCCACAAATTTACAAACTTGTCTTTGAAATTCCATGTTGCATCTATTATATTCTATATCCACGTTAGAATTTCATGTTCCTGTTTTAAATTTACGGTACAAGTGTTTTAAATTCAATTTCATCTACCGAGTTCGTAAAATTCAATTCCTTTGTATCTTAAATGTATTGTAAATTTCATATCATTTTTTACAGTGTAAATAGGCATAATTATAAAGGGCTCGACATTTTCATTCTGAGTTGCATAATTATAAACCCCCATTTGACTCATCTGACAGCTCCAACCTCCTTAAAAATCTTCCTCTCGGTTTTATCTTCGACTTCACCTTTTCGTCCTATTTCATTACGAAGAAGAAAGAAAAAAAAACAACGATAAAGACGGCACAGCAGCCATTCGATTAAACAATCACCTACGATTTTATGACTCGTCACAATGGCGCACGATAATTGCCGGAGTATCAATGACGCGATTGTATTTTTTTTTCTTATTCTACGTTTTTAGTCTTCACATTTTTTGTCGTAATTTGGCACGAATGTATTTTGCCCGCGTCCAAGCTCAATTAATTTGAATGCTGCGGCTTTTTGTGTCTTTTTTTTTGTCGGAATATCGTCCGCTCGTTAATGGCCGACGTGAATAAACGCTCTTTTGCTGTCTTGTTTGTCTCGAAAGTTTCGCGGCCTTGGGCCGAGAGAAAGTTGATAATAATAACAACAAAACTAATAATAATGGAAATAATAAGAATGATTATTGTTATGGTAATGATATTAATAATGATTATCGTTACGGTAATCACAATGTCAACAACAACAATAAAAATGGCAATAATAATAATAATAATTAAGAAATAATAGCGGCGATAAAAGTAACGATTAAATAATAATAAAAATAATAAGACGAGCAATAATAATCATTGCTATTATTTAAAAATAAAACTAACAATAATGACAGGGAAAGATATGTTTTTTGCTTCAATTATTTATATCAAAATTCTCCGTCAACATTTACATTGTCTACGAATGACGTTGAAGCCTTGCATCGTTGGAATACGATATTTTTGTTTTATAACGATGCAAACTTCATCGTCATGCCTACGATGTTGATAGATTTTCCGTTTCCTCTATCCCTTTTTACTCTTTCTGGGTCAAGAAGATTTGTTTTGCAAAAATACATACGTGTTTTTAAAAAAAATTGAAAAAAAAAAGAACTTGGCGCGCGCCTCCATTCATATGTACACCGTGTGGGACACTCGAATATTCATCGAATATCAGTTACACAGTTCATTTGCAAGACCACTGAACCTTCGTTACAAGTATTATCGTTATTCCGCTTATTTTAATTCGAAATGCATTCTACAAACGCATAAAAAGAAAGCCAGGAACGTTACGTCACACTTGTCTCCGCGAGGGGATGCGCGCGCTGCCACAATAACAACAATTACCCATACGGATTCAAACGCGACTCATTGTCAAACAGTTGCGGGAACAATGGGCGACCAGACGAGATCGCTTTAAAATTGATTTCGTTGCTTTGGTAATCGGGGAGAGGTCGAACCGTCCGGGTCACCATATTATCGAAGGGAATGAATAAAGCATTGAAAAAAAAAACCATTAGACTACTTATTCCAAAACCAATGTCGCAGTTTTATCATTTTGTTGTGCACGAAGGAAACAGCGAAAACGCTGCGTACACGGTGAGGGTGCGTTTCTTCGAGGTTGAAAAAAGAATGACGACGTTGATCGTTGCAATGCCACGAAATTAATTCTTTTTTCATTACTCAAATATTTTTGTTTGCCTCTTTGGGCTCTTAGATTCGCTCAAACGTTTCACGTATTCTTATTAGAAATTTACGACGTCAATTCGCAACAACAAAAAACGCGATAATTATAGGACTGATGAAATGAAAAATAAAAAAAATAAGAATATCGTTGCATTCCAACGATGCAAACTTGGACGTCACAAAAATGCCACGTTTGCACTGTTGACCTTAGCAATTTTTCAGAGCCGCAAAACGGCAACTTCCTCCTATATCTACGTGTGTATAAGTGTGCATACAATTATTCACGAGCTTGAAGTTTGCATCGTTGAAATGCAATGAAAATTAATATTTCTAAATTCCGTTAATTTCGCTTCGCAGACTTGGCTCACAAAAATTCCTCAACCATTTTTTAAGATACTGATTTAGCGACCTGTAACAGAAATGAACAAAAACAAGATTTTGCATAAAAATAAAAATAAAAATATGAAGAAAACAATTTCGTTGAATACCAACGGTGTAAACTTCAACACCGTAGTTATTCGCGTAACAGATAATAAGTTCAATAATCATACAATAATCATAATGATCCAAGGATTCACTAAAATCTTATAAATCTTGTTAGAAGCAAATCAGGTCATAACAAGAGTGCTCACGATATTAAAAAAAACATTGTATACAACTCGAGCTCGAGTTAGTTTTTCTCAATAATTTTTTTCGAGAATGTAGTTTTTCAATGTTTCAAACAATTTTCATTTATCAAATTTATCTTCATATTTGGGTTTATTTTTAGATTTTCCTTTTGTGAGATTCATCTTTGTAAGAATTTGTACGATTTTTTCTTGGCGAGTTTACTACTTCATTATTTTTGAACAAATATTCATTTACTTTTTCGAAGATTTTATTTTATTTTTATATTCACTTTCCAATTCGTTTTTTAAAATATTTTTTTATTTTTCGCACAGCTGCCTTATTCGTTGAAAAATAATGTTTATTCCACAACAGTACGGAAGTTTGTACGAAGGGCAATGAAAAAACACAGTCTACGTGTGTGTGTGCGCGCGCGCGTTTCAATAACACACGAAGAATATCAATTTTCGCCCTCCACTGTGTCCTTCTCCCGTTGCGCTTACTCTCGAGGAAACCAGTTTTTCCGTTTTCTGAATGCGCAACTGGCGACATTACGTAATATATGTTTAACCGTTCGTTTTGTAGTTTCTTCTTCTTAATCCCCGCCCGGCCTGACGCGACGCGTCTAGGCGCTGGACTTTGGACCGTGCGATTAAAAAATAAATGTTTGCGGGGTTTTTGAATGAAAATGATACTTGTCGCCTGCGAAACGTGGTGATATCTCTGCAGGGGAACGGAGGTCGGGGATTGACGTCTCGTGAGTTCACGTGGCACTTGCCAGTATTGGCCATTATATAGAACGGTTATCGAAAACAATTAGCTATCACGGAAACGAGCTTTATTGTTCATTTGATAATGGTCTTTTGATCCAATTTCCTTATTTGTCTCGTGTCTGTTCAATTATCGACTATACGTATGAGGTTGAAGTTTGCATCGTTGGAATGCAATGAAAATTAATATTTCCGAATTCCTTTAATTTCTTTCGGCAGATTTTGCCAACAAAATCCCTCGGCCATTTTTCAAGATATATATTTAGCGATCTAAAATATAAAGCTATGACAAAAATCCTTAGACATAGCAATAAGGAAAATAAAATGTTAAGAAGAGTTATCTTTGCGTTTCAACGAAGCAAACTTCAACACCGTATATACATGTGTGTTGTATATTTCAATTTATCATTAAATTATTATACATTTTTATATTTTCATATTAAAAAATTACATGACGTTTGGGTCGTTGGAGTGCAGCGAAAATTAATTCTTTTTCATTATTGACATTTTTTGGCCGATTTAGGCGAGCGAAGATAGCTCAATTGTTTGGACAGATATTCCAATTAGAAATGAACGACCTCAATTTGCAAAAAAAGGCTTTGGGTAATGATAAAAATTAATGAAAAAATGAAAAAGGAAAACGATGAAAAAACATCGTTGCATTCCAACGATCTGGACTTCAAAATCGTAGGATTACACGAACCCAGCAGGAAGGTATGGACACACTTGACGCGGGTTTTTAAACAAATAATTGTCGAAAAGGAACATTTCCAAAGTCCATATAGGGTAAGAGTCCTGTACTTAAACATGGGCTCTCAATATGTGTATATAATTTAATATGAAGTGGCCGACTGCTGGTTCGGGGCTAGCTGAACTTCAACTTGTTTATTCTTCTTCAGCATGACTTTGTAACGACATCTCATTCAAGACCTCATACTTTTTAATACGACAATAAAGTTTGCATCGTTGGAAAGCAGCGGCGTTTCCTTATTGTGTCATTTTTTTAATCATTCGAAACATTTTTAGCAACGTGAGGTCCTAAATCTGTAATAAAAATACGTACAAACGTTCGAGTGAGTTTCATAGCCTAAATCGGGTCGAAAAGAAATTTGATCAGTGAAAAAGAATTCATTTTCGTTGGGTTCCAACGATGGAAACTTTAAGACCAAGAATTTCAATTGCGGACATTTTTTCCCGCTGATTTATGGTACGAGAATCACTCAAATGACTTTTCCCATCTTCCGTAGAGATCTACGACCACAGTCGATTAAAAAAATTCGATTGCAATAAAACTGAAGAAAGGCTATTTTTATCTTTCATATAGTACCTCAAACATAGCTTTGCGCCTTTTGTGGTCAAAATTCGTAAATTTTCATCCCCATAAAAAATTCCTTAACTACGAACATATATAATTCTTATATTGATGTACTTAATATTTTCTAGGATCGCTCCCGACGCAGCAGCAAACACGTTCGGAATAAGATAGTCCCTACGTAATAAACCAAGAATTAAATCAACGACCGAACAAAAAAAAATTGCGAGCGTAAGAATGTACCTGCCTGCGGTTCTGCCGATCCCATCGTTCGACCGAAAAATTGCGAAATTCGCACACACGTACCCATAAGGAATAATACTAACAACCGCGCGAAATTTGCTGCATCAGTTTAACATTCCAATTTTCGATTAACAGAAATGACGAGATACGATTTTCTTTTTGTTGACTTTTGCAGCGCTCGATGTACGCGCGCGCGCGCGATGATGAGTCAGGTTTGTCAAAAGGAAAAAAGTGAGCAGAAAAGTTTGAGTCGCTTATATTTGTTCTTATCTTAAACAAAAAAAAAGATAAAAAATCGAAGCACCCGAGGACGCAGACGCATACTTCGTACTAGATCATATATTGATAACAGAGGATAGGTAGTGCGGAAAAAAATAACTTCATCGATCGTTGGATAACAGTTTGAAGATCATCGTTGCCTCTGCGCCTCTATCGCGAGTCTTTTTTGGGAGGCGTGTCCCCCAAGTCACCAACGGAAATTTCTGCCTCGTGGTAGCCAACAGATTTCCTAATTCTTCGCCTCGAGGATACTAGTTAAAAACCGACGTATAGTTGTCAGCTATTTCATGTGAAAGTTTCATTACGAAACGACCTTTTTTTTTATATGTACGATTTTTTTATTTCTCATATTAAGTAAAAAAAAGGCACGTATTTTTTTATTTTCTCAATTATTGAATTTTAAGGGCCAGTTGAGTTTTTTAATTCTTCCTCAACGTCCTTAGGAAAAAAAACATTTCTTCTTTTCCAAGTCATTTTTCTAAACAGCGTTATTTTTAAATATGCAACGAAAATTACTTCTTTTTAGGTACACAATTTTTTTGGCCCATTCAGGCTGTGAAAATCGCCCAAACGTTTCGATGTCTTCTTATTACAAATGTACGAACTCAGTATGCAAAAAAAACTTTGGATAATGATAAAAATAAAGAAATGAAAGATGAAGAAAACCAAACGTTTCATTCCAACGATGCAAACTTCAACGTCATTTCTGAATAGCGCTTTTGTTTCTTCACATTATTTGTAAAATTGAAAGAATTTTACGACCGAGCAGAGAGTGAAAGCAGACCATTTTTAATTCTTCGCTCACATGGACAAGGTTGCAAAGCTTTCCTTGCTTTACGAAGAATTTAAAAAACCAAGATATTGAAATAAATTACCTTTGTTCCAGCACGTTCGCTTTTTAGTAGCCTAAACCAAACAGAACGATTTTTTTCTTTGCCATGTTTGCTGAAAACACGTTTAAAAACTGCACAAGAATGAAAGAATATTTCTGAGCGCAGGTATTTAAGGATGTTGGACCGGTCCAGTTGAGTCAAATGACGGTTTATGATTTTTTTGTCAATGAACCTCAAAGTAATGCATCCGAGGTATAGATTTATTCTGTAGATCCCAACTTTTCATAAAGTGTATAATTAAACGGCAAAATGATGCATTACATTTTTTTTAACGTGAATAAGAAAAGCTTCTGAGTTACTGCCGACTTGAAAAAGTATAACATTATCGATGATTATTATGAAAAAAAAACTGCATCGATGAATGTATACAACTCATAATGAAATTTTGAGTCATTTATAATTATGCCTTTAAATATTTATGTCACGAGATTATTTATTTTTACCATTGATCAATTTTAAGTATTACGGAAATACGGTAACTCCGCAGAAGACATTAAGGTTGGCAGCAAGGCTCTTCGTTCGCTGGCCAAGATTCCCAATCTTTTATCAAAGCTTGATGGTTTAATATTGAATATATACGGTTGAAGATGGTCAAGATGGGTTTTTTTCTCTATATGTTAACAAACGTTTAGTTTGCGTTAATCCGTTGTTGGAAATGGTTTATCTTGGTGCTAAATAGCCCAAAAAAATTACAACAATCGTAGCATGAACGTCTTGCCCGTTAACAGCACGTAAAATTACATACATTGAACTATTTGTGATTTCTGGTGTTTTGTGGTAAATTTCTTTTTATTCGTTAAGGCTCGGTATAGATTAGACAATAACATATATACATATATATTTATTTAAATCTTGGATTGCGGCTAACGCTCCAACCTCCTTGAGGGGGGGGGGGGAGGGGGTCGTTTATAAAGTAAATCCGTTTATAAACGACAACTAGTGTCACGCAAAAAATCATGAAAATTCCCTTATTTTCAGCTGCCTAAGAGATCTTCCCTCTTAATTGTCCTTTTTATTTCCGAACGTTCGTTGCCAGTCAAACGAGCGACTACGACGTCGGTAAACAAACGAAAAAAAAAATGGACGGCGGTTATTTTACGCGATCCTTTCGTTCGATTCGGCGATAAGCGATGCGCTGTTACTAATTGCACGATTAATATTTTTCGTTCCGAATCTTCAAATGATTAAAATTATAGCCCTTTAGTAATACTGAGGGGTGGGGGGTGGAACGCTCAGTTGTTCAACGATTCGGCACGACGCGCATCCCACGTGGACACCTGTTGCATACCGCAGGGGCGGTTAATTGCTTGACTAGTGTTGCTGGCGAAAGAGTGCGAGTGCTAAAGCACGTAGAGGGGAGGGAGAGAGGGATAAAAATTAGCGAAGAGTAGAACGATCCGAATCCTCGCAGCTCCGTGACTTCTTCATCACGTCGGCTTACATAATCCGTGTCTGCCGAATGCTTCCGATTTTTTTCATCTCACGATTTGTAGAGGCTATAGCGTATGAGCCGAAGGAACGAAATCATTTTGATGTAACCGGCCAAGCGAGTCTCTCTAGAATCCCACACATTCCACGAGCTTTCTTCGCCGCCGCGGGAAAGGGAGGGAGGAGGGGGTAGATCGTGCAACGGGATTGGCTAAGCACGGAGGCTGTGTCAGCCGCGCCCCCATGCCAAGTTCATACACACAAGTCTTCTCCTCCCCGCGTGGCCGAACGTTCGTTATGTTGAACAAATTAACGTACGCGCGTGTAAAAACAGAGGAAAAAAAACCCTCGATCTAATAATACTACGCACGCGGCACGTTGCTCGCTCGTCGTAATAACTGACGAGCGTGAAAAACACTCCGCAACTCACCCGCAAAAAGATGCTCCGCAGGCTATGAGACGCGATGATTTTTCGTACGAGGCCCGAAAATTCGTTGCAATCTAGTTTCCGAATAGTTCGTACGTTTCAACAATTTTTCATCGATGTGAAACAAAAAAAAACGCAAAATGATCTCGAAGCACTACGGAGCGACAATCTGTTAGCGACGCACAAAAACTTTCGCGAAAGAACGTGTAAACGTTCCTCGATGCGAGGCAATTGCGTGACACACTTTCCGATTCTTTTTCCTTCCCGGAGTGCAGAGCGAAACAGGGCGCACTCGAGGACAACCGCGTGCTCACAAGCGTACAACCTCGCACCTCGGAACGAAACTGCCAACTGATACGAACCGCCGTCCTGAGCGCCGTTGCCACATCCTCCCCACACGAATTACCGTGCGCGCGCACGCATGCGCGCTGTGTGAAAATTCGTCGGTGAATTATCGTTGAATTTTACCGTCTTCGTTATGGCAAATTGATGAGGAACACGATGGCTCTTCCTACTTGACGAAACACTGTAAATGCGACATTCGGATATTTTTTTAAACAAAAGTCATTTTCGGACCTTTTGACTGTGCGCCGCGTGCGCGCGCGCGTGCGCAGTAACGTCCGCAGAGGGCGTCGCAAGCGGTTGTCCAGAGGAGATACCTAACCTCGCTATTCCGTCAGATTTTCGAATCCTTGGGCATACGCTCTCAATATTTATTTATACGATAAATATTTGTGTTGATACTGTAAAAGCGCGCAGAATTTTATCTTTCGTCTCGTCGGGAAATGTGTGATTGCTTTACGGAAATTACAAACACGTGAATGCCTAACAAAAAGTTGGCACCGACTCAGGACGATTTGTTTACCAGGTCAGATGCGATTGTTTACGGATTCGTTGCAGAGCAAAAAACAGGAAATTAACAATAATTAGTAGCGCTAATGCGTATCTATAGAGATTTGGACTTACAGTAGTTCAAACTCGATTTCATTCAATATTGTTGAAAATTGCGTGTTTCAAAATAAATTGTTCCCCATGTGTTCTCGTGCGACAGATTCGCTTTTGTTTGACTCCGGATTGGTAGAACGCACAAAACGGCAAATTTTTAGACTTGGCAACAATTCAAATCCTGCAAATCCGTAGAAACCAACTAAACTTTATTTCGAAACAATCGCACAGGTTGCCCACCAACTCGTCGAGTATGCCGAAGGTAAGTGGATTACGATAACCGTGCAAGAAACAAAAAAAAATTCCGCTATACTGCTCCAACTGCTGTATCGCAAGTTTTAAAACGTGACGTCTAGCGTGTAGCTGGAAAAAAAAGCAATTTTCGTGAATTTCTTCTGGGAAAACCTGTGCGAAATTTCCAATTTTCTTTTGTTTTATACTAAAGAGTATACTTTCAAGTATCTTTTGGAATTTTTGTATCGAAAAATATTTATTAATGTGGTAGATACAATGATTTGTGCAGACCGTTGTTTGCAAAACGGCCTTTGCAAAGACCACTGCTGCTCGTAAACAAATCATCCTAAATGAAACAAATCAAACGCATTTAATTTTTGTATAGAATAATCTACTGCTTGGATGACAGACTAGTCAAAATATTGATTTTTGAAAAAACGGCCACTGTTCAAACTGAAAGCATAGATTTTCGATTAAAAAAAGCTCTATTTTTGTTGATGAAAAAAAAACTATGCATTGAAGAAAAAATTTCTCCATTCGAGTACTGCTTTTTGATATGTCGAAAAAGTTTGCGAAATTTGAAGTCGATCGGAGCAGTGATTTTTGAGACATTGTGGTTACCAGTTTTGAAAAAGGCTTTTCAAGAAAAACGTTCTTAAAGTTCGCAGAACCTACCTATAAACACCTATAACGCCATCAGTTTTGATAAGAACGACTTAAAAAATTCAGAGAATATTTTTGAAATGTTTTAAGGATCCGTCAACAACGAAAAATCGATATTTAATAAAATTTCAACTAGGTGTGCACCCTCTAAATTAAGGAAAAAAGTTGTTGCCAAAAGGGGGAAAGTAGTTGAAGGAGGTGGCAACAGATAATAATTCAGCAATTGCCGTGACTATGGAAAAAACATTTCAACTGCACATGCAACTTGCAGATGGAGGTGATAGAGTACGACGACGACCGAGGAGGCTGGACGGATGACATGAATAGGGGAAGCGACGATCCTGGGGGAGAGGACACCCTGGAGAATCCCCAGGAGGTTCTCAACCAGTGCTTGGAAAAATTCAAGACCAATGACTATATAATGGAGCCGGGAATATTCACGCAATTGAAAAGGCAATCAATTTGCATGAATCTTGTTGTTACATCAGGACGAACCTTAGCTAATTATAAAGCCTTTGTTTAAAGCAATCGAGAAAAAACGTCTCTTGTCGATGTGGAAACTGGATGGTCCGGTGTTACGGAAGATACATTCCGTTTTCAAAGGGATGAGATCGCGAAAGTCCGCAATAGTACAGTCGTGCTTGGAAAAACCCGTAATCGGAAAAAATCAGAAGAAAGCCACTTTTTGACAGGTGATTATATAAGTGCTGCAGGTGCTAAATCCAAGTTTTCCTAAAAATCGGGGTGCAGGGTTCTTTTTTAGGGAATGAAGGGGGATGGGGGTGGATCGATACTACACTACAACCCCTACGAGGTCGGCGCCTTGAGACAAAATGTTCAGTAAAATCCGGGCTTTAGTTTTGTCCAAAGCGCCGAAGTCGTGGTAGTTCATTTTGGGGATGAAAAAATGGGGTAAAATTTTGAAAAATCAGTTTCAACTCAATCATTTCTTAGGATAAATTCGTACAATTTTTGGTCAAATGGGAACGTTGTAGCCCTTGAAAAGACGTATCGATCGAGTATTTGATCATGACTCTCCCATAATGTCTTCGCTCCCCAAAAAATTGTTAAAATACAACAAAAAAATGGTTTATTGAATAACTGAAAAACAATCGATTTTCCGGGTATGGTTTAAATGTACGAAATGTCAAGAATAATTTTCTCTATATTTTCGTTTCTATGGACCACCCTTGAGTTTTGCTTTTTCCAACCCCTCTCGGGGGTTGAAAATAAAAAATGAAATTCTGAAAAAACTATTGACCGCATGAATTCGCCGGCGTGGAACAATTTTTAGCTTGAACCATCAGCTACATTTTTGTTCATAGCGCCAAACTCGTATCTCTTTATTTTCCGTCAGTAGTTTTCCCAGAATTTCATTGTGAATTTTCAACCCCCGAGAGGGATTGGAAAACGCAAAACTCAAGTGTGGTTCATAGAAACGAAAATATAGAGAAGATTATCCTCTACATTTCGTGCATTAAAACCATCCCCGAAAAATCGAGTGTTTTTGAGTTATTCAATAAACAATTTTTTTTTATATTTCACCAACTTTTTTTGGGGTGAACATGTTATCGGAGAGGGATGATGAAATACTTGATCGACGCCTCTTTTCAATGCCTACAACGTTCTCATTTGAGCAAAAATTGTATGAATTTTTCCAAAAAGTTATCGAGTTGAAACTGATTTTTCAAAATTTCACTCCACTTTTTCACCCCCAAAATGAACTTCCACGACTTCGGCGCTGTGGACAAAAATAAAGCCCGGATTTTTCTGAACCATTTGTCTCCCGGCCCGAACTCGTAGGGGTTGTACTTTAGCATTAGTCCACCCCATCCCCCTTCATCCCCTTAATAAAGAACCCTACACCCCGATTTTTAGGCAAACTTTGATTTATCACCCGCGGCACCTACAAAGCCACGTGTCGAAAAACTAGCCATCTTCTAATTTTGTCCGATTCCAATACACAGTACGACTGTATTACAAGGGCAAAGGGAAGATACGTTACGTGCGAAATATTCCGCTAAATTGTTCTTGTCGAACGTTCTTGCAGGTATTTCCAGGCCGGTGGAAATCCCGAGCAAGTAATTGAGCTCCTCTCGAAGAATTACACGGCCTGCGCCCAGATGGCGAACCTTCTGGCGGAGTGGCTGATCCTCGCGGGTGTCAAGGTGACCGACGTACAGGCGATGGTGGAGAACAATCTCAAGGACATGATCGTCAAGACTTTCGATCCGAAGAAAGCCGACAAGATTTTCACCGAGGAGGGTGAAGTGCGTAAATTAAAGTTACCAAGGCACAGACAGATTTACGTCTCAATAATTTTCCCTTCGTTGCGCAGACACCCGCATGGTTGACCGAGATGATTCAACATCCGACGTGGAGGTCCTTAATTTACAGACTCGCAGAGGAATATCCCGATTGCCTGATGCTCAACTTTACGATAAAGGTAGAGTTATTTTTTGACAACCAGGGGGTACACCATATTTGCTTCTGCACTGGACGCGAGAAAGAAATATCGGAATTCGTCATTTTTCTCTCAACCGTCTCAATTTGCCAATTACACAGCCGAAAATGAATTTTTCCCTAAACGTTAAAATCTATCGATGTTCTTTTGTATTGTCGCCAGTTAATATCGGACGCTGGATTTCAAGGTGAAATCACGAGTATTTCGACCGCGGCCCAACAGATCGAGGTATTTTCGAGGGTTTTGAAAACGGCCATAGCGGGATTTCTCCAGAACACCGAGAACTGGCAATCGAGTATACAGGAGTGTGCGGTCAGTAGAGAGAAGAAACGACACCACTCATTTTCTCTTCAATCGTAAGATCTTGGCAAGGTTTTTTTCTTTTCCATCAGAAAATGGTTTGCCACGGTCAGCACACTTACGTCTACAGTCAGGTGTTGCTCCAGATACTGGCGCAGGAACCGCGAGGAGGTTTCATGATGAAGAGGCTCTCACAGGAGATAACAAAATGCGCTCAACAAAAGTGACTATCAGTGACAACAATTTCTAGATCGGAGCAACCGAAGAAAATGCATGTTCTCCCCAATGAACTTGTTTTTCCTATTTTCTTTTCCATTCGTATCGATCATCGCAGCCGTCACGACGTAACGCCGATAACAATGGCGTTGAACGGAGCCGCGGGAAATCCAGCTGCTTGTCTTGCTCTCGCCTCGATGCTGTCACGTAACACTTTGAATCCCGCGGACATAGCGACCCTCTTCCGGCATTATTCGGCCCCGGAACCGCCGCCGATCGAGCTCGTCAGGAATCCCCAATTTCTAGGTAGTTTTTCGCTTCATTCGTAATCGGTCGAAGAAATTGATTTTCGTAAATACTCCCGAAGTCCGAAATCAAAAATGAAATATTGCTGGGGAAAAAGTACGACTATACAACAAAAAACGTTACTACGTTGTGCCGGTTATTTTACCTTCTAGCGTTAACGATAACAAGAACGTGAACCTTTCAGAGCTACTGGTCGACGCCCTGTTCAAACCCGGTGTAAAATTGAATCCGGAACACAAGTCGAAGTACATTTATCTTCTCGCCTACGCGTCGAGCGTCTGCGAGACAATGCCGAAAAAGTCCAACGCGCGAAAGATCAACAAGGACGAATTGAAAACGACGATTCAGGCGATCGAGAAAGTTCACAATATATGCAATGTCAATAAAGGATCCACGGAGCTCATTGCCGAGCTCAATACACTCTATCAATGCATACGGTAATTAAATGTTGAGCATATACGTGACAAAAATGTTGTACTTGGCCGTGTTCGGGCAATCATCCACCAAAGAGGAGATCAGCGTTGCTAGGAAAAAGCATCCAATTAAGCGCTCAAGTCATACCCATCGAATCTGAGCGGGGCGATTCTATTGGCTTTTTTCCCAACTACTCTCATCTCCGCTTTGGTGTATGATGGCTCTTATCGCCAGATATTATAATACTGCGCTAAAAGCTTCGAGGGGAAGAGCGTGAGCCGAATCGCTAAAAGATTTGTCAATTCCTCGCAGATTATTAATTCTTTGGGATCAATCTGCTTATTAACTCTTCCTTGACACACGTATATTTGGCAACGGTTTTGACGCACAGGGTCAATTTGACTCGGATAGTTTTTCACCCACCTGCCCTTAACAACCCTTCGGTCGGTTTTTATTGAAAGAAATCCGGGATATACTAAATATTTCTTAATATGTCTGCAGCATTAAAATTCAGAAAGTATAAAATTGAATTGTTAAAAATTATTTAAAGCTTTCTATTTTGAGAATGTGAGCATTTTATTTCAAATTCGTCCGCCTCAAAATGTCCCAGTGTGTCAACGTAGGGTTAAACTTCCAAAATGTATTTTTCCAAAGTCGAGACGCAGCTCTTATTAGAAAAGTGATTCAACCATCCCGTTGCAGATTTCCGGTGGTGAGTTTCGGAATAATTCGTTGGGTCGAGTGTACCGTGACGGAACCGTCGTACTTCAAGCTGAGCACGGAACACTGTCCAGTTCACTTGGCCCTGCTGGACGAGGTGGTCAGTTGTCATCATCTTCTTCATCCCAAAGTTTTGCAGCTGCTCGTAAAGCTGTTCGAGAGTAAGCAGGACGAGCTTGAGATTCTCGTACAGGTAAATAATTCCAGCGTGACGAGGGGGTTAGCTGAATCATTGGATCAATCGAATATCTTGTGGATGAGGAAACACGTTACGTTTTAGCTCGAGATGAAGAAGATGCTGATCGATCGAATGGTGAATCTTCTGTCTCGCGGTTGCGTAGTTCCCGTCGTCTGTTACATAAAGCAATGTTGGCAACGTGGTGACACCGATGTGTCTCTCATTCGATATTTCGTGACCGAGGTACTCGAGGCGATCGCACCGCCGTACACCACTGAGTTCGTTCAATTGTTTTTGCCGATGGTCGAGAACGAGGAGATAACGGGCACTATGAGAGGCGACAGCGACAATGATCTCGTTTCCGAGTTCATCGGTAATGTTGGGAACGATACTCTGTTGAATTCTCGTTTACTTTAAAGGCTTCCTTAGCCAATACTGTAGATATTGATTCACGAGCTTATTGCGCAATTCATTCATTACGAATTCTCTTACAGTTCACTGCAAAGCTCACTGCCCCGTTGGAAGATGACGATACAAGGATTGAGCTCGGACGGACCAATAAACTACGGACGAAACTACTTCGATCTTAAGATCGAAATCCTACTACGATGTTTTCTATCCATTTTTTTACATTATTATTATTATTATTATTATTTCACATTACAATATGGGCAGTCGTACATATGCGATTAACGTTGGATCAAGTGTACATAACAGATGAGGAATTCGTTAAAAGGTCTACCGGAACTGCTGGTACTGTGATTTTATGTGGCCTCTGAAACAAGAAACACAATGTCCCGTTTGAGTCTTCATTTTATTATTGACCAGCTGGAAAATCATCGAAACTCTGTCACGATGAGCCTACGCTCTCGCCTGATTGATTAAAATCTTTTCCACCTTTGCAGAGTAAAACGTTGTTCCATTTCGAGGTTGCTTGAATGTTACGAGAGAACAATTAATTTAATTATGAAAATGTTTCTTCGCAGTGATGCTCCTCGGTTACTGATTTCCTTTTTGTACAAAATTTTGCGATTTCGTAGAGGCAGACTTGTTTCCATGATTTCTGAGCGGTTGATTAATAGTGACCGTATAGAATAGGATAAGCCAGAAAAAATCAACTTTTACCCCTTCAAATGATAATATTAGGTGGAAAAAAATACACTATTCCAAAAAATTATAGGAACAGAAAATTTTGTCAATATTTTTAGTGTTCTTTGAAGTGCTGTATCTATGTGAAAGGGTCGTATCAAGATGAAAAAAGCGTTTTGAAGCTTTAAGTTTCTAGTTTTGAGATCCTCTGGCAAAACATTTTTGTGAGCTACGGTTATCGCGCTATAGTACGAAATTCCGCGGGGGAAAAAAAAATTCCAATTTTTTTTGTTTTCTTTCAGGGCCTACGGGCTCAGGATTTTTTTTTCACCTAAATCAATGTATGTCAGTTAGCTTATTTATTCAGCTTTAATTTGTTTTATTTTGTCTTCAATTATCGATATGTCAGGAACCAATGATCGCACAGGGAACTAAAGGGCAGCTTTGAAAACTTGAATTAATTTCCTACAAGCCCCGCTCGTTGATATTTCAGAATGTTATTTTTCACCCTTAACACTAATTTAAAAAAGTACAAAAAAATGACTTTTTATGGTTTTTCAGTAAATCTACCACTATTTTACAAATATTGATGGAAAGTTTAATATTGCCAGGTTTTTTTTCAGCTTAATGTACCCCCAATAGCCCCGTAAATTTTCAAATTAATCCATTGAACCGTTTTTCCGGACCGATTGATCAAAGTTTTACAAAACAATTAAAAGATCAAGTGTATTGTTCCTAAACATCGCGTAAAAGACCAATTTTCTTCGAATTTTTTCACAACTTTCCACTCGTCCCTTGTTAAATTTAAGGAAAAAATCTAAGAATAAAAAAATTTGGCAAAAAAGGCCTTTGTACACGATAATGTCAATCATCTTCAAAAGTTGATACCCTCAAGCTGTTTCACTAGTCGATCTGAGAACTTGTATGTGATTAATTCTCGATATTTTCTGCAAAGGTTATTAGGGTTATAAAAAAGTTTTTTTCAAAGCTAATTTTTTTGTTAAATTTTTTCTCAGTTTTGGTAAAAAAAATCGAAAATTTTTATAAACTAACTTTTTTTCATTGTTTGATCATGCCTAGTTTAAAAAAAAAGGTTTTTTGTAACCCAATAATAACCTTCGCAGAAAATATCGAGAATTAATCGTATGAATGTTCTCACATCGACTAGTGAATACAGTTTGGGGGTATCAACTTTGAATTAATGCCATTAAAGATAAGTCGAATGATGGTGCGCAAAGGCCGAATCGTGTCAAAAATGAGTTAGTATTGTTGCTTGAAATGTTTTACAATAAAAATAAATAAATAAGTTTTTTTTTCCTCAAACTTAACAAGCAACTAGTGCAAAGTTGCGAAAACGGTCGAAGGGAATTGGTCTTTTCATTTTGATGATGATTACACGATGTTTGGTAACAATACACTTGTTCCTTCAATTGTTTTGTAAAATTGATCAATCGGTTCAGAAAAACGGTTCGATGGATCAATTTAAAAATTTACAGGGCTAGGGGGGTACATTAAGCTGAAAAAAAACATGGCACCATTCGTTTTTCCATCAATATTTGTAAAGTGGTGGTAGATTTACTGAAAAACCAATAAGTCATTTTTTTGTACTTTTTTCAAATTAATGTTAAGGGTGAAAAAAAAATTCGCAAAAATCAACGAAAGCGTCTTGTAGGAAATTTATTCAAGTTTTCAAAGCTGCCCTTTAATTCCCTGTGCAATCAGATATCGACAAAGTCGGATATCTCAGAAAAAAATTGAAGTAGAGAGACCAAAAAAAAACAAATTAAAGCTGATTAAACAAGCTAACTGACCTTCACATTGATTTAACTATAAAAAAATACCGAGTCCATGGAAACTTGAAAAAAAAGATGGATTTTTTTTCTTCCGCTATTTCGTATGATTGCGCGATAACTGCTCACAAAAAATCTTTGCCCAAACATCTCGAAATTAGAAACTTGATGCTTGAAAATGCTTTTTTCATCTCGATACGACCCTTTTTCACATAGATACCGCGCTTCAAAAGACACTAAAAAAATAGAAGAAATGTTCTGTTCCTTCAATTTTTTGGAGTAGTGTACATGCCAAACTTTAGCTCTCTAACTCGAGTCCAGGTGGTAGCAGTCAATTTTTTCTCCGTTTCATTCGGATGGAAAGTTCGCACGTTACTGTCAAACTCGAATAATTCAACAAACTCATTAATATTTGGGAATTTCGGACGGTCGACAATTTTTAAAACTGACTTTGATAGTAATTTTTTGTTTTGTTTATCTCGATATTGTTTTTACACGAATTAGAGCTATTAAAAAATGCCTTTTTAATTTTGGTCAGGAATACATGTATTTCTGAATAGCTGTAATTTGTGTAAAAATTACGAATATTAAGTAAGTAAAGTAAAAGTATAAGAAGTTATTTTTGTAAAGATTGAGAAAAAAGCTTTTTAACGCTGTGATATTATTTAGTTGTTCAGTTATTCAAGTTTTAAGGTATAGAGCAAACTTGCGGGATATACCTTAAATGGGGAAAAAAATTATCGAGCACTTTGACTTAATTCAGGTTAGGCATGATTTTTTTACACCTCTTACTATAGTTCGGAAAGGCAAGAACTGACATATTTTGGCGGCACTAATATCGAAACGCTCGGTCTCCACGTTGACCGTCACGATGGTATTTCGGGGAATTTTGAGAAACCGTTTTTTTTTACGATATCAAAGTCTGCATCGTTGGAACCCAACGAGAGTTTAGCAGCCCAAATTGTTTTGTCGCAAATTTGGGCTATGAAAACCACTCGAACGTATTTTCAGGATTCTTATCTAAAATGTCCTGCTCAAATTTTCCAGATGACATTTTTTATGATAAAGAAAATGAAGACATTAAAAAATTCAAAAGAATTTTCATGGCATTCCGGCGATGCAAACTTCAAAATAGTTTTTTCCTTGATAGTGTACAATACGTAGACTGAATTGAACGGATCAATAAAGTTTCATTGGCGTCGCATTGGAAGTTGTATTATTCGGAGCAAAGCATTTTTCTCAATACTGCTAAAAACCATGCCGTGTTGAAAAAGAATCTTAAAAAATTCGAAGAATGTTCGTTAATTCGTAGCGCAAAATCCGATGCGAGTTAGTTAGCACACGGATCATTATTTTTGGATAATTTGATCGTAGTCGATCGAGCAGATTGGGAAGAACTTTTATTTTCCTACAGGGAAAACTTTTCGGTACCGGCGCGTAGGATCGTTCGAGTGAAAAATTATTGAGGATATTTGTGTAGCAAAATAAATATGATTTGTATCAAAAATAGAGTCGTTAAACAGTTATTGTTTAATCGCAATTTAACTTTCAGTATTTTAAAGTGGAACCAAAGTACTGGCCTCTTTTCAAATATAAGCACCAAAAAACGCTATCCATACCCGGGTATAAAATACCGTTAGAGTTCATTGGCTCGTGTTATCGCATCATTCTAAAAAGATAATTATTATCGAAATTGACTGCCTATCGTCCGATCAAAGCTAGTTATGTTTTCACAACATCGCGATTGTGCACTACACAATCCCTTCCAACAATTTGTCGCAGCGACTAGAAAATGTTCTAGCCTTCTCCGAGCGGACACAATTACGGATAGGAAAAAAACCATGCGTGGACAAAAAACACTCTGGATGTGGTCTCTCAAAATCGAACTCTTTTCATTCGGACTTACTGAATCGCGTGAATAATCATTTTTCAGCTGTAAAATAAAAATTGATCAATACATAAACTCGGCAACTGGGAGTGCAGATTTAAATATTATATTGCCACATAAGATTGAAGTGCGCAGTGTTGGAGTACAATGAATTTTTTTTTCCTTCTCTAATATTTAGCTGATTTCAGCTACCAAAATTCCTTATTTATTTCGGTAGCTAAAATCAGCTAAATATTAGAGAAGGACAATGCTCCGTCTGCGATAGAAATTTGGTAAAAGCATTCGGTATGATAAAAATAAAGACATAAGAATATGAATATTAATGTTCGTTGCATTCAAATTATGCAAACTTCAACAGTACATTGCCATTGGAAAAACGTCCTGTATAATTTTCACGAATTCCTCTGACTGAAATTTCTCTTTTAAAAAATATGGAGAATAAAATATTTCCATTGTGCTAATGAAATGATGATAGGAAAAAAATCTAGTAAGTGGACAATTTTTCTGTATCGTCACGTAATAAAATTTACAGTTTGCTCGGTGGGATAAAATGGACAAATTTGAATTTCTACTTACTGACAGCCTTGCCATCTTTCCACTGGATGAACTTGATGTTGGAGTCATCCCTCTTAGCGGCCTCGGCTCTGAGCTCCGTTTTCAGAGCTTTGCGAAGTAACCTCGCAGCGATCTGCGAGTAATTGACGTAGCTGGGAGGAAAAAAAAAATAATTTATCAAAGATGATGAGGAAAAAATACGCGAAACGCTTGAAACAACGAAAATAATGCAATTTTTAGTAAAGAACAATTCGACTTTCATGAAATTCGGGACTCCAGAAAAAGTTCGTAGGTTACATAATTTTGACCGAACAATTTGACGAACGAGAATACGATTTGTAATGAATTTTTTCGTTTTGCAAAGAGAAGTTCGATCTTTCAAAGTAACTCACTTTAGTCCGGCTTGTCTCCAGGCTGACATTTTAAGCTTTTTATTTTCTGCTTAGAGGAACGAACCGAAAGCGATGTTCTCTTTCAATGGAGAATTTCGACGAGTCTCGTGTACGCATGTGCCGAAAATTCCGTGCGGAATGGGTGGCGCAAAGCGGTGGGTGGCGCCATCTCCCGTTATATCGATGGAAACTCGCGGTTTCTGATTTTCTCGCGTGTGGCAGCACGAGCGGCGGTGTTTGTTTCCGGTCGGTACTTTGGAGGGTTTCCGGTGCCCCTGCATTCGCCATTTTTTTTGTCGTTATTCGCTTAGAGACCCGACGACACGGACGTCTTCTGTTTATTCCCTCTCGTATTTTTTTAATTCTCATCCCGTAATCCCACTTGTCGTTCCGCTCAGCATGAAAAAACAAAGCGGTCGCGATGGCGAAGCGACCCCAGCCTGTTCTCGTGAGATTCGTTTAATTTTTTACTTACCTACGTTTTTGCATGCTAATATTTCACGCGTGCATCACTTTTTGAACGGTACATAAATACTTTAAACGTGCTCAATTATTAATTAATATAAATAAACAAATATTTTACGCATTTTTATCGCACTTTTCGAGGATAGCGACAAAGTGTTGCTATCCTCGAGAAATAGTTTCGGGGATGCGGTCGAATTTTTTGTCGCGAAGGTAGAAACAATATGGCGGACATTGGAGCATAAAAACCCCATGTCCCTCGTGAGAAGGATTTTGCGAAATTTCGGGGGGAGATGCCTTTAGGCGAGGCAAAAATTACTGATTTTCATGATTTTTATTTAACGAAAAAATCTGTTCTCTATTTTTGAGACTTAGGGTATGTTTTATTACTACTTTAGGAGGTTATATTGTATTTTGTTTATTAATCTTTGAAAATGGCAGCGGCATGGCACGGTCTTCTAAACGGCTTGCGGCGGATTTTGTCAGACACGTAGCGTCCGCGGTATTAATCTGAAAAAAAAAACGATGCAAATATTTCTTTCATTAAGGGGGGATGACCCTTTAGAAGGTAAACAATTAGGACATCTTTGTGATTTTTTTTTTCATGTAAAGAATACTCGTGGAAATTTGTAACTGTGTGTTTTTTATTTGATATTTTAAGTACACAAAAATATTGTATAATTTTTTTTTAAATGCAAATTGCCAGTCGTGTACATCCATATTCAGAGAAAGTCGCTTAAAAACTTTCCGCACTGCTGGAGTTCTCCTTCGCGCTGTAATTGTCTGAAACAAAAAAATCAAAATGATTCTTAAAGGTAACACCCATATGCTGTCGGTGAAGGAGGATTTTGGAAATATCTGCAAAATTCACGAGATTCCACATTAATAAAATTAATTTTAGGATTCTTCATGAAATTTTTGCTATATTTAAGGGCAAAAGTACGTTTCATTTTTGGAATTAAAATATTATTTAAGTTCACCGACAAACTGATGGTACAAGGAAGATGTGTGACAAATTTCATCAAAATCGGTCGAATAGTTTTTAGTAATCACTCCAGCAGTTTGGAAAAATACAGTTTTGAGAAAAACGCGCCTAAAGTTTCAGCAAGGGAAAACTTAATTATTTTGATGTCTTACCGGCTAATCTGCGATTCTAGCGCCATACAGGATTTCTGCGACTTCCTCGTAAAAACCATTTTCCTGCTGCTGTTGCTCTCTACAGGTTTTTCGACCCGAAATTCAATAAACCGACAGGTCAACAGTGGATTCCAACACATTCCATCAGAGCTCGCCCTAAAAAGTTTTTTTGGCACTTGCACTCTGCCTTTCGCTATTTTCCGAATTATGATTAAGATGTTGGTTTCCAAAAAATGTTCTCTTCCGCGAAGGTCTCTGAGGTGTTGCATGAGAACCTTTTAGGTACCCGGACATTTTGAGAAGCACTAAGCTCACAACTGGCCCAAGGTGAATTTTGAAGTACCTGCGACGCTCCGCATCGACAACGATGGGCCTTACCTCGTACGACTACGAAAATAAAAGATCGGAGCAAGACGAAATATAGAAGGGCGCTTGTACGGCCGTCCGCGAACGCACACTTGCGTCTACTCAGTACGAACGCTCCTGGAGTTTTTCCGCGAAAAATCAGGCAATTCTTGGAATTACGCTTTAAAAATTCGACACAATATTCTCGAGACATTGAACTATCGATTTATGGAAAGAAAAAAAATCGTTTTTTTTCTTCAAATGTTTTCAAATGTTTCAAAAAATTTTCAATTTTTTCTGGAAAAGGATTTCATTTGGGCAAAACGAAAAGTATTAGGCAGTGTAGTGGCATCTTTTATCTTTCGATTGGCATTTTTTATTTTCAAAAATATTCATTAACATTGCTCCTGTAGGAAGTTTCCTGAAGGTCCCCGAAAAAAAGTGTCCGGCGGTGAGCAAAGTATCTCCGGTTTGGATTATCTAAAATGGAAAAACCAAAAAGATTCTTTCAGGGGATAGATGAATCCAGGTATTGATCGAAGGAATAGCCGAAATTTAAATTTTTGACAAAATGGTGGCTCCGGAAAGAAACAATTTCAATTTTCGACCAAATTTTTTTCGTTAAATCGTTGAAAAAAAAATAGAAATAATTATCAGAAATCTTATTCCTTGGATTAATACCTGAAGAATATATCTGACAAGGTTGTGTTAACATTGCAGACCGATCGGTTGAGCCTTTTTCGAGAAATCGTGCTCACCGACTTTGAAAACACCGTTTTTAGAAAAACGCGTTTGAAGTTTCGCGCGCTTACTCTGTAGCGCTCCAAACGTCCTTACAAATATGTGTGTATGTCCGAGAATATTCGCTGGATCGATTTGAAATTTTCAGGGAATATACTCACATATTTGTACATTCCGAAAGTGCAATTAAAAAAAAATCGATTTTTTGAAATTTCTAACTGCGTATAACCCGTTAACACTCATAAGCAGAGTATGAACCAAGAAGAAGTGCGAAATGTTAAAAGTCGATGAAATGGTACGCTTTGAAACAAAAAGTGAAATTTTCCGAAAAAATGGCTACGTTTTGCAATAAAAAAATACTTTTTTTTTTCAAAAACATTTAGGGTCATGTTTCGGCCAATAAGGTTCGAAAAATTTGTACCAAATTTCATTTGAATCAATCGATTAGTTTGTCAGCTATACGTCGCGCCAGTTTTGAAAATGCAGTTTAGAAGACCGTCCTATACCTCGGCCATTTTCGAAGATTCATTTTAAAACAGGTAATGTAACAGTCAAAAGTAGTAATACAACGTACCCTATGTCTCGAAAATGGCAAAAAAAATAATGGAAATCAGCAAATTTTTTCCTGGCATAAAGGTATCTCTCCCCTTAACTCCTTGCCATTCAGCTCGACGAATAATACACACACACGCACGCACACACACTCACACGCACGCACACACACACACATCATCATCATCATCATCAATTTAGTATATTTCATAATAGATGACAAATAACAGTTACAAATCTTCATTCCACGAGTCTGACTTGTGATGTTTACGTTTGGCCCAATCTTCATTCCACGAGTCTGACTTGTGATGTTTACGTTTGGCCCAATCTTCATTCCACGAGTCAGACTCATCAAAGTACCGCATGGGGTTAAAATGGCCGGAAGTCCTGGTTTTCCCAAAATTGCCACCCATTTTAGGTGGGAAAACCATCCGAAATGCGTTTGGCCAACTACGCAGCTGCAAGCGCGACATTTCTTTTACGAAATTTCGCCCGTAGCGAAATCTCTCTCTCTCTCTCTCTCTCTCTCTCTCTCTCTCTCTCTCTCTCTCTCTCTGTGTATGTGTGTGCGCGCGCGCCTGCCTGTGTGTGCACTTGCTACAAGGGAAAGGGACCAATTCGCGTGAACTTTTTTCGAACATTTAAGCGCTAAAACCACTTCAACTCTAAAAGAAGCCTAATTTAAAGATTTTTTCAACAGAAACATCGTAAAAAATTTTATTGGAAAACTTTATTCTAAACAGTTGTAAGTGTACAAAAATGTTTTTTTTTTGTAATTTTCAATTGGAAATGGCGGCGTCAGAGTCCAATGCCGCCGAGTATCTCTCGTGCAAATTGTTGCATGGCCGGGATGATGTCTCCAATAGTTTTCAACCTAGAAAAAAAAACGTTAAAATATATACAAAAAGTCATGGAACTGTGTACGGAAACTAGAAAATACCTTTTTTCAAACAGGTAGTGCAGATTTGAATGAGAACTTTCATTATTGAGCGAAAAATCCCATGAGCAATTGTTTACAAAAAAAGTTAATAACCAATCGCACATTCCGTACGCGCTTCTATGGAGGATGCATCTGAGGAGATACGCTCAAAGTTTCAAGTGAACCTGTGCATATTCGACTGAGTTGAGTTTCCGGCCAGTTCAAAAACATTATTTCGAGAAATACGCCCTTAAAATTAAATCTAACATTTAGCAGTAGAATATTTCGATTTACCTTTAATCTTCAATGTTAGCACGATACATTTGACATTCCACATGAACATTATCGTCTACTTTTTCTGAAAATTAAAAAATCCTCGAGTGGCTTTGCCCGCTAAGTTACTATTCGCTGTGGAATTATCATTATTATATAACAATGCCACAGCGAATATAGATTTAAATTTTCGAAAAAAAACTCGCGCTTCTTGCCCGTGCACATTATACTTGCGCCACGAGCACCGTGCGTGCGTATGAAAGTGAAAGTGTGAAAAGTTCTCGAAGATACGACGAGTCGCGTAATATAAATAATTTCGTGCATTATACGCACGGTAAATAAATGACGAGCGTCCCGGATGAGTTTCGTGGGATATTTGATGAAATCGTACGTAGTGAGAAAAAAACAAATTCCTCAATAGCGGAAGACGCAATGGAGAAAATCGAGTGTCTCAAAAACTAGGGTGACGACCAAGAAGCGACGTACTTTTTACGGTTCGTCGTGGCGATAGATCGATAAGGGCGATTGGCTGATGGAATCGGCATGAAAAGTTCAAGTAGGCCATGGTTTTCAGCCGCGTTTTACACGCTTCGAATTCTTTCGGCCCCGCGATGATGATTTCGTCGCGGACGTCGCGCCGAGAGGTTATGCACGTAACGTGTTGTTCGCACCGCCTTAAGGACACGATCTTACGCAATAAATAGATGAAAGAAAACAATGAAATGCCCATACCGGATAGCGGGGACACGCGCTCTTTCGCAGCGTACGTCAATACGAAACTCGGTTAAATATTCATGATACGCCCTCCCGTTAGAGAATTCACGAGCTCGAGCTCGAGAATCGCGATTGTTCAATCGCTCTACGAAAGCGGCAGCGTTTTTCGGAGTGTCCTGTAAGATTTATCGATGCCACAAGTTACGACAGCGACTTTTAGGGCGCAGTGTACGATCTTTTTCGTCAGTTCCGATCGTTTGTTACAGAATAACCCCTCCCCCCTCACTCTTTGATTGACGACCGGAAATAATTTAAAAAAATAGCGTTTAGGGAGACGTTTTCTAGGACCACTTTGTCGTCAAAGAGCAGGCTTATTGGAATATCCATTTACGCGCTATTCGCTGCTACAGCCGGTAATTTTTGCGCCGGTGCAATGATTCAGCGATGATTTATCGCTTAACGAAGCCTCCAGACGAAAACAAGATCGGAGGACGAGCACGAGTGACGGACGCGTTCCCAAATATTTACGTACATATTATCGAGGTGGTATCGGAAAGAGCCATTCGTCCGATCCGTTAGGTTCGACCGAACGAACCCCCTCCTCCCCCGGCCCTCTTTGTATTGTATTTTCTTCGTGACTCAACGAGCTGCCAAATGCTCGTAGGAGAAGATCGCAAATTCGACTCGGAGGTATGTGCATGCTCAAAATCACGGGTTTCCCTGCGCTCATCGGTCCGCTTCGTCTATTCATTTTTAATGGATGGTGTTAATCTTGTTAATACTTCTATTATTCATTATTATTATCTACTTTTTATAAATATGTCAAGTTACAAACTGTTTACAATTATAATGATCCTAACGGTAATCTTAATTCATCATCAGAATCTTCACCCTTATCGTCATCACCGTTATTATTGTTGTTGTTGTTTTTATTGATGGTATTGTTTTTATTATTTTTATTATTATTATCATTATAATAATTGTTTTCTCAACACCAACGATACTGGGAATTTCCTAGATGTCAATAACAGCGACGGAAGCGATTTACTTAGTTAAGACTTAATTATTAGTTATTTTTGTTTATTTATTATTATTATTATTATTATTATTAGAGTAAGATCGAGCCTAACACCCGGGATCAGGTGAATGTTTTCGCGTGCTAACTGAGGAAGTGCGTTACCCGGAGCAATAAAATCAGTAATTAATAGAATCAATAGTATAATTATCATAATAATAATCATTATTATTATATTCATAATTGCTTTGCAATTAAAAACGCTTCTACTGAATAAAACTACTTACGCATCGCCCTATCGTGTATGCAACCTTTTTCTCATTTTATCGAAGGTTTTGAATCACATGGTACAATATTAAACACACCTTATACCCGGCACTTGAATAACGCGGCCTAGTCGCGAAACGTGATGGAGTTGTTTATGACCGTACACGCCTATAATCTTGAAACTATCACACTTTTATGCAAACACAAATGCAGGCACGCATGTGCGTGTGCGCGCGTGTTTATGCGCGGGTGCGCTCGTGTGTGTGCGATATTTGTCAATTGCGGTCAAGGTCGTGGTTCGTTCGTCGTTTACTGATTATGCACGGTGCGAAGAAGATTCGCGACGGCGTGTTCGCGCCGCCCTCTCGTTACCTTACCTTGCACGTTCGAACAAAGAGAAAAGAGAGGGAAAAACACGCACGAAAAACCGTAAAGAAAGGATTCTCGGTGCGGGAAAGAGGTAAATGTTGAGAATTGAGTAGTGAGGCGTGGTAATGCTGAGAGGGCGAACAATGTTGCTTCTATTTTTGTCCCTATCGTTCGAAATTAAGAAAAAAAGTTTTAAGGGAATGCTACCTGGACAGCGAAAAGGAAAGTTAAGTATTATGGGTTAGGCTACTGTGACGACTAAAAAATAAAGGTTCTTTAAAAAAATTAATTTAAAACAATTACGTAAGATGATTGAAAAATCGTTTGAACATTTATCTGTACGTACATTAACCCTAACCCCATGTCGTTGTTTTTAGGACCCGTAAACCTTGAACATGGGTCATTAGCGTGTGTCGCTTATTTAACTATGTTATTCTGTAAGGAAAAATCTGAAAAAAAATCGTAGGTCTTCTGTGGACTTCTAACTATGCGATAGAATTGTTGCCAGCCCCGAAAATCCCTTTTTCAATAAATATTTTCATCAAAATTCAGAGGCATGCTCAACGTTAAAAGATTTGGCATGGACAAAAACGACCCAAGTTCAAGGGATTAGGGTTAACAAAATTGTGTACCAAATCTCACATAAACATATTTATAATTAAAGAAGTAATAAACAATCTCGTGAAAGTCCTTTGAGGAGTAAGGCCACTGTAGCGGAGAAAAAATAAGTATATTTTGGGAATTTTTTTAGCGGGACAATGGAATAAATCAAAATTCTGAAAAAGATCTTTTATTGTACATATCATAAACTGTATAAACTATTTTTTTTTCAAAGTAATATAAAACAAAATGGCAGCTGCACAGCTTTTCTTCGACAAAGCCTTTTTTTGTAGACGCGCGGCCGGACCAACGGCTCCTGCAACTTTTAATTTACAGTGAATGAATTTTTTTTTCGTTTGTACATGTGAATAGTTACAGAAGTACGTAGGATTCTTTTAATATATCGATTTTTGCAAAAATAGCGGGTTTTTTAAATGAAAGTTCAAAATTCTCAAAAAAACGTCCGAAATCCTTCTATGCAGAATGTAATTGTGAATATACAGTTAAAATTTCAAGTCCATCGGTCAAGATTTGTTCGAGTTATGAGTCTAGCCGACTTGAAAAATTAATTTTCGAGAAAAACGCGTTTAAAGTTCTCGGTACGGAAAAATCATTGATAAATTTGATATACCCCCAGACAGCGATGTCTGCGCCTTCCAAATTAACGTCCTGCTCGAGCTCTTCTTTTCTGTACGCTTTCAAAGCGATTCGTGCCTTTTTTGCAGCGTCAGATAACGATTGCTCTGCATGCTTGATTCGTTGCTCGTCCACCTCCAAGCACTTATTATAGCTGTTATGGCCGACTTTCATGCCCATAGCATCCATTATGTGCATAATTGATGAAAAGCCGTCGTTATATACACAAATGGAAATATTTTTCACATTTTTCAATGCCAAATGGTGCATAACTTACGCTACACAGACGCTTTTCGTATGTGTGTGTGAAAAATAACGACATCTGTAGGTAATTAAGGAGAACCTATTTGAAAGTCCCTTCAGGTACAAAATACATTCCTCGCCTGGTGCCATTTACCTTTTTGCCGTAGTGCGCCGTAGTGATCATAAATAGAAGTATTTAGACATTTTTCCCACATTAACGGGGTCCTTTAGTTTCTCGGGTCGAAAAAATCGATTTTTTTTCCTAAATCACATCTACAACATGTGTAGAAAATGTGTGCCAAAGGATTTTTCGATATTCGAAGTGGTTCACAAGTATAAATCACATGCGCGAACTTTCAAACGCTTTTTCCTCGAAACACCATTTTTCGAAACGGTGACCACGATATTTCAGAAACTACTGCACCGATGTTGTTCAAATTTATACAGCATCTTTAATATGTTATAAGCCAGCGATTGAACTAGGATTATCATGATTGCTTCGATAGTTTTTTTTGTACGAGCGAAAAACTTAAGAAAAAATGAGTAAAAAATAGAATGTAATTTTCAAAAGTGTATAAAAAAGTCAATTTTTGTAATTTAGAATTCACTCTAGTTCAATCGCTAGTCTTAAATATGAAGACTAAAATGCCGTTTGGTTTTTTGATTTCAGATAAGCAGAACAGCCGCAATCTTGGTCACTGTCAAGCACCTCTTTTACTTGATGTCTTCCTGTCGGCCACTATAACGTTTATTCTATTATATATTTTGACTTCAAAAAAATTGTAAAGCTTATTTAAATGTTAATAAAGATTATGCAAAAAGAATGAGATTGATTATTTCGATGCTTTGCCCGTAAAAATTTATTGAAGAAGCCGTAAAAAAACAGCCGAGAAACTAGAGGACCCTGTTAATCCTTTGAGTATGTCATTTTTAAGATATTGAGGAGGTTGGAGCGTTAGTCACAATCCAAGGTTAAATTTAATAAAAAATACATGTTATTTTTTAGACTATACTGAGTCTTTACGAATTCTTGGAACTTTTTTCACCACCAAACACCAGAGATAAAAAATGGTTTATTGTATGTAATTTAACTTGACAACAGGAAATATAATTTTCCAAAAAATAAATATTCATAGAACAACTGATGCTGAGCTTGTTCACATAGTTCTGTAATGCATCAGCAATGTTTGGCCTTAGAAGGTGGAAAATTATTGAGTGGTTTGAATGCTTTGAACAAAAATTGGATTGTGAGACTGTAAGAGTGAGAGACCTGAACTTGACTACGAAAATGTTTTGAGTACGGTCAAGTTGCATGTATTTATATTTTCCATTTCGTTATTTGTATTATTAAGGAGCGTCTTCTTTTTGTAAATTGAGATAGTGAATTTCTAACAAAGTGTGTAAAAACGTTTAAAGCATTTTCACAGCCTGCACCGACCAAAACCGTTCGAACATTCAAGGAGGATTCATTGTCGTTCCAAAAAAAAATTTGAGTATTTAAGAAGAATTCGTTTTAGTTCCAAAAAAGGTTTAAGCGTTTGAGAAGAATTCATTTTCGTTCAAAAAAACGTTTGACCATTTAAGAATTCATTTTCGTTCCATTCCAACGATGCAAACTTCAGCGTCATGAAGTTGGGATCACAATATTAAGAGAACAAAAAAATTATTAACATTTTTCAGTGATTTTCAAATTGCTCTATCTCCGCCAAAAATCATCATAGAACATTTTTTTAAAAATCATTTCAAAGTTTAGAATCTCTAGATTTCAAGCTTCCGCTTAAAAGAATTGTTTGCTCTTTTGTTATTAATAAATCAAAAGAAGCGTCGCAAAAGAAAATGTCCGGTTTTTGTTTCGAAAAGGTGTACAAACAAGGAAAAATTAGTTTGATTAATGACGCAATCAGACGTATTTTCCTTGGATCATCCTTTCTATTTTGAACTTTGAAACAAGTATATATCAATTACATGATCAAAGTAAAATAACACTTTTGACTTGAATAATCAATAACTCATAGACCAATCATCGTACACGAATTTAAGGGCAGTTCTGGACAGCTGAAAGTATGCTCTTCAAGGTAAGAAAAATATCCATTTTTAATTAATTTGTCTTCTGTGAGATGTGCAGATAAAAAATGTCAAAAATGCTGTTTATTCTTTAAATTACAAAAGTTACGATATCTTTGCGGATAGCTATCGCGAATATTATATTATGCTCAGGCATTTTTTTCAAGTTGATAGTGTCCACAAAAAGTATGCTAAGTGTAAAGTTGCCGCGATTTTTGCCCTGTAGCCCGAATGATGAATGTTTTGAATTTGGTAAAAATAAATTGAAGGAAAACCTAGGCCATTATTGTTTTAGGCCACTATTATTTCGGTTACTCGGTAAAAAAAATAGTTTTTGGACATTTACGGGTTTTTCGCTCATGTAAAGAGAGAATTTGTACAAAGAAAAAATTTAACTCTTTTTCAATGAACAAAAAGTTCTTTTTGTTTTTAAAAGGGAGTTTACTTTTATTCGTTTGTCAATTTATTATTGAATAATAACAAACATACCCTCTCAAAGTAAAAAGTTCCATTCTTTAACCTTTTTTGTTTGAAAAATGGATGTTAGAAGTTGTAACCCCTCTGTATTTCCTATACTTTCATTAATTTGAAATTAATCTTTTCACAAATTAGCATATTGTGAATTCTTTATTGTAAAAAAATCGCAAAAAGAAAAAAAAGAAGTTGTATTAATTTCTTTTAAAAAATGTTCCGTAATAAAAGGTAATGTTTTGAACGAGTTTTAAATTGCAGACGCCTAGTTTGTTCAGATATATTGAAATTCCCCTTTCAAAAACATCTGAAATCTCTTTTAAAAACTTTTTTTAAAGTAAACAAAAACGCCAAGTAATAAAAATCCCTCAAAGTCGTTATCGCTTGTTGTACTATATAAAAAATTCTGATTTATCTCAAATATCTCAAACTATACTTTTCATTTAAGTTCAAAAAATGGTTTTATTTCACTTCTTTAATGCAAATTTACAAAAAAAGTGAAATTACTTTTATGAAATAGCCAAGCAAGCTTACTAGTCATGTTGCACACAAAATTGTTAAAGCTTAGGAATAATGTTTTCTTTAATATTTAATTTTAAAAAGTCATATTACCATTATAAGAAAAAATTGATATCACCATTAGATAAAAGTACAAAGTAGGTAAAACACAAGTACAATGGAAATGCTGTGCAACGACTTGGCGTGCATGGTTAAAAAAAGTTCGGCGAAAAATTTCGTCATTTATTATGCAAGTGAAAACCAGATTCATGTGGAGTACGAATCAAATGAGTGACGTACCCTTCGACCACACGGCACTTGAAATGTTAATCTATTTGGATAATACGAAAGAAATTTATATAAAAGCATTTACCTTTTATTCTATAACACAATAACCGCATATCTCATGAAATATATTGTGTCCTATAGACTTTGATGTAATGGATAAAGTATGCATCTCTAAACCACAGCATCGGCAGGTTAGCATCACTGTTTTATCCTCCTGCTGGTGGAAAGAGAAATTTCGTACCGATAAAGCTCTAGTAGATATGATTGCTAATAGCCCTGGTACCTGATGGGACATGATAAATTGAAATGTTCCTAACACCCCTGTTAGTCGACGCCACGTTATAATGTAAAATTATACATATACATATATATATACAGATGCAAAAATTATTTTCGCGAGCGGTCGGAACGGATAATGCTGTATCTTCTTGAGCTTTTTCCTTACCATGGACGCCAAGTCATTGCACAGCATTTCCAGTGTACTTGTGTGTTACCTACTTTGTACTTTTATCTAATGGTGATATCATTTTTTTCTTATAATAGTAATATGACTTTTTAAAATTAAATATAAAAAAAAAATTATTCCTAAGCTTTAATAATTTTGTGTGCAACATGACTAGTAAACTTGCTTGGCTATTTCATAAAAGTGATTTCCCTTTTTTTGTAAATTTGCATTAAAGAAGTGAAATAAAACCATTTTTTGAACTTAAATGAAAAGTATAGTTTGAGATATTTGATATAAATCAGAATTTTTTATATAGTGTTACTTTACTGCCGGGAATTCTGACCTTTGAGAATTTCAAATCTTTGCCCCCATCCTTGAAAAGAACAAGAACGAGCATGCGATGTGCAGTGTTTTTATTTCGGCTATTTACGTACTTTTGTCAATTAAAAATTACGACACAGCCGTGGTCGATAGAGTTTGCGGGATTCCTAATGCGAGGTGCAATCAAGTGACGGTACGAATCGACATCGTGTGCTTTGTGATTCATCAATGCCCCTTAGCACATTCAAGACAAAGTACAAATACATCTCGCTCTCTTCATATACGGATGTTAGAAAATGGCGATTTTAACGACATTGGACTTTCCGGACCGCCCTCGTAGTCTATTGCCCCCATACTCAACATTATATAAGCCTAAATATCTTCAAAACAACCTTCCGTTGAAGGTTGGCATATTTATATAAAGGTAATTTTAAGGACGGTCTTGGCCCGAAGTTGACAATTAGTTTATAAAATAAGGACCGTCCTGAAAACAGCCAGATGTGCTGATGGCCAATATTCTATAGATATAATGGGTCCAAAGTACTCTTTTTCTATACATACATGTCCGTCCCTCTCATTTTCTCTCTTCAAGCCTTCCATTGTGTACGCTTGTCGTTGCCGTCCATTCGCGAAGCAATTTGCACTATAAGTGCAACTACAATTCCTGTCCGATTTTTCGAGAGTCAACGAAAAGATCAAACATTGCATGAAGCATCGAGTCATCGATCCTGGAAGTGCATGCTTTTTTCCCACGCGAATTGACGTGTCGCGATGTGCTAAGTGAACATTTTTTCTCTCTCTCTCTCTCTCTCTCTCTCTCTCTCTCTCTCTCTCTCTCTCTCTCTCTCGATCTCGATCTCTCGCCTGCTTCAGTTATATGTGAACTCGACTAAAGTCTTCCACCTTGCGGACATCAGGTGTAGAAAAATTTCCGCGTGAACATGGTAAAGAGCTTTGCCGGAATTTTCCACGTTTTTCTCTCTTCTTTTTTGCGCCGTCCGCTCGGCTTGTTCTCCAGAATTTCGCGGACACACCGGACGTGCCGCAGTCGCCATATATCCGCAACTTCCGCAAAGATTAGAGCCACTTTACGCAGCTATTTTTTTTCAATCGTTGTCTTTCTATTTTGTTTTTTCGTCCGGTTTTGTGTTCGTACTTGAAAAAAAGCTAAGAGTAATTACTTCCGACGTTACACTCTCGTTTTGCGTATATATACTTTGCGTGTATATAGAATGTTTGTAGCTCGATGACGTATCCGGATTTGATACACGAACGCGCGGCAATTGGAATATTGCGCAATCCGCGTGCGGTCGACGCTTGTGCGCCCGCGATCTACGACTTCCTTTGTAACTCACGCCAATTATTATTTGCGGCCGCGAATAAATTATTGGTCAATGCTTCGTTTGCCTCTCTCTCTCTCTTTCGGTCTCCCATTGTGCGAAACCCGTCATTTTTGTTGTCGCTCGTTTTTCTTTCCGTTCGCGAATTACAGGGAAAAATAGAGACGGGGACGTTGATTGAGAAGAACGCAAATGTCAGATATGAGAAAATGCCTGGACATTTATTAATTTGGGGTTAAGGTTGGGTTGGGTATCATTGGCTAGATCACGTAGTCGTGGAATGTTTTTCAGAATCGAAGAAAAATAATCAACTCACAGTTATCGAATGTCCTCATCCAGGGCTGAATTTAAAGGCGTAATCTTGAGGCCTCGAAAAAATCTTGGTGATATTCGGAATCGCAGAAAATTTCACATTAGATAGATTACTAAAATAGTTGAAAAGACGATAAAAATTTTTCGACCCTTTTGGTCACTTCTTCGGACTTACCAAAATCGCGAAATTTCGAACAATCGTAGCATCGGTTCTATTTGAGTGACGGAGTTTTATTGGGGGGATTTTTAAGAGGATTTTGACAGAATTAAAAAATTGCGTTGAATTCATCTCGATATCTCCATTACGTTCCCCAGAAAATTCTCTTGAAAAATGGCCACAAACAGGCCAGAGGGTATGATGGAAAAATTGGAAAAAGTCGATGGTCTGACTTCGAAATTCTGCCAAAAATGGAAAAATCAACGGAGATCAATAAATCAAGCGGCATTTAAAAGAGCAAACGATAACGAAGAGAATGAATCCAGTGTGGCGTTTTAAATCGAAACGAAAAATAAATGAATGGTGATTAAGTGGAGGAACATTTCTTTTGGACGCGGCGCGAAAAAAAATGTGGATAAAAAACGTTTGTTTCTAATTGTCTATATTGATGTATTTATACTCCCTGAACCTCATCTGATGGATAACCGTTGAAGCATCGTTTGCCGACGAGGGGAAAAAAAAGAAGACATGACTTTCTGTGGAGGCTTGGAAGTAACGTAAAAAAATGATTTGTCGATCAATCCACGAATATGCGTATAACCTGAAGATGGCTGACCATTGAAAGGTTAAAAAAATTCATTGTAAAATTAGTTTTCATCAGCTCTCTAACTCAAGTATGACAACAAATTTAATGAACTATACATTTATTATTTATTTAATGGGTAAACTATTAGCGGTATACACACACACACACACACACATACGTGTATAATTTCAAACTGGCGCGTGCGAGTTTCGTTAGCAAAGAAATTAACGCTCCTCGAGTAGTAATGCAAAGGAATCAGTCAAGAGTGTTTAAATCTCATTTTTTACTCCTCCCCTCTCCTTTTCGCTCTCTCTTTCCCTTGTCTCTACCCTGTATTTACCCAGATACACACATACACCTGCACATTGGTACACTAGCATACATAATGTGCCAGTTAATATGAAATATGTGATGCTATCCAACGACAGTAGACGATTCTGTAGCGAGACTCCAGAGATGATCAAACATGTCACGTTGTTCCTACCGTCACAATATTTCTTTAGATGCCTTACCAACTCTTTTTTCCTTTGTCTCAAAGACAAATTTATCTGGGCCAAAAAAGTTATAAAGGTTCGCGCGTGTAACTGAGTAGCCCGAGAAAGAGCGATGAGAAAAAAAATTTTAGACGACGTAACTCCAAGCACTTTTTGTTTGCTTGTCAAACAAGTGTGCGTTGTAATAAAAAAGGAAGAAAAATAACTGTCAGACGATGTACACAAAACTCAAGGAATAGTCGAAGGCAGCAGTTTAGTAGACGAAAAAAAAACAGTGATCGTCTCACATCGACAATACGGGTCAATTTGTGGACGTCTGTTTTCCGAGAATCGATGATATTTTTGCGAACGACCTCACCCTCTCTTGCTCCCTCGTTACGCACAAAATTGATTTAGACGATGGAAACTCTCTATCGAGTCAACAAAAACGTGCGAATGAGAGATATAATTTCACCGATTCGTGACCCTTCCCCCTGGTACAGCCCCATAGAAAAGTTTTTCACGTAGAAACGTTACCCGAGTTTTCCTCGTTTCCATGAAAAAAATGGTAGAGACTTTTGTTCCCACGCGCAATGACGGAATTCATTGTGCAAAACATACAAGGAACATGATTCGTGATCAAAATATGGAACGAATTTAGAAGCGCTCTGTAATGAAAGACAATAACAATCATCGACATTGCAATCCCAAACACGAACAACGTGAAAAAGATATCACCCGAGAGAAAATAGCAAAATACTCGGAACTTACGATGGAAATAAAACCCCTATGGAGTACGGACATTGTCAGAATAGTGCCATTTGTCTTCTCGTCAACTGGAGTGATACCGAAACAACTCAATAATGCCCTGCGCACTGTCGGTCTCGAACAAATGCAGGAGACCGTTATCCTGGAGACCTGCCACATCGTGGAGAAGATTCCGAGCACCAACGATACTGGGAATTTTGCGGATGCCAACAACAGCGACGAAAGCGATTAAGTTAGTTAATACCAATGTAAGTCTTCTCCTACTGGACTAGGGATTGCAATCCGGATATCTGCGATTTTCTTAAATCCAGATGTTGAAGGCAACTGAATGTGGACAATTCGGATAATACGAATACTACCCGAGTCGAAATTTTTAGCCTCCTCTGAACCCTCGCAGGACCCATTTCTTTTGTAATACATAAGCCGCCAGCCTCCGTTGAACCTACGAAACCTCATTTGTCGAGTTCAGTGCCATGAAGAGACCTCCTCTTGGCCCAGGGTAGCCTCTGCTAGACCTCCCAAACCTTCTCTCGACCCCCAGTTTCAGTGAAACGTGCAGAGCACAGGCCTCCTTAACCTGCTTTCAATCTCAAACTGTTGCCTCGACCCCACCTAACCTGCTTTCGGCCCAAATTCGATATCTCCTCCATCATCATTCCATTGTGACCTGATCGGTAACCCGTTCGATGACGAAAATAATACGAAATTAATAAAAATACATCGTCCCCTTATCAAATTAATAGTCCAATATTAATATGCGAAAACAATCAAATTTGCTCAATATCGATTTATTATTATTTTATAGGCAATTGATAAAAGAATGCTTGTGTATACAGTCTTACTCCAATTCTATCGGATTAATAGGCATTTTCCTGTGAGAAAAAATCTCACAGGAAAATTCTTTAAAAAATGCCAGTCTATCCAGTACAAGCTTACGCGACGTTTTTCGTTCTTGACATTTCTTCTTAAGCCCTCTAGTTCTTGAGTTACATTGCATTATCTAGAATTAGTCTTTTTAGCAAAAAATGAAATAACATTGCGAAAAAAATCGTACAAAACTTTATAAAAAACGCAAATGAAGTTCCTGCTACCCCATGTAAGTTCATCATGGATAAACGGAACAATTTTTTTTCCATAAGTCATGCGTTCAATTCTTGATGGTCGAATAAAAGCCGAAAATCAGTCACGTATAAAAGTGCGTACCGGGTCGAAAAGAAAATGATAAAAAAATATTTCAGAAAAGCAACATACAGCTGAATTTATTTCCGTCAAAACGCCGTTCGGTAAATTTGGTTATCTTTTTTTTACGAAGCTATGTGACTTTTAGTGCAGCAAGAAATATCGACTTGTGTATCCAAACATTTAAGCGACGGTATATATTATATAATACTTTATATATATATATATATATATATATATATATATATATATATATATATATATATATATAATACTCGAAATATGTGGTTGCGTTAATATATTCGAATATACACTACCAGTCAAAAGTATTCGGACACTTCAGATAACTGCAAAACTTAATATCACTTTGGATCATTGCAAACTTATGGTAGAATAATAATTATTTTACGAAGATACTATAAAGCTCTGTGAAATTACTTAATCATATAGATATTTATAGTATCTTCGTGAAATAATAAATGAAATGAATTATATTACTCTAACATTATTTGGCAATTATCCAGCGCTCAAAAGTTTTGCTATTATGTGGAGTGTCCGAAAACTTTTAGCTGGCAGTGTATATCTAAATAACATATAATGTTGATTTCTATATGGAACGATAGGGTGTTAATTATAGTCTATTTCATGTTCTGAAGGATTGAAATTGTCGGTTTAGAATTCAACCTCATTCGATTTTTTCTTTTTGTTTTTGTTCGTTTTGTTTTTTTTTTGTTTATTCAATAATGAGTTGATAAACGGCGACGGCCGATTACCGTCGATTTCAAATAAGATGTTTGATTTTTCCTTGTTTTCATTTTTAGCACGTCGAAAATAAAAAAAATATTTCCACGTGTATGTATGAAGCATATTTTTATTTTTTCCCGCTAAATATTATGATATTAACTAACCGCGTCTATTTGATTTTTTTAAAATTTGTATTAACTAGATTTTTCATAGAACCAAATTTTTCCTATTGCATTCCATTATTAAAATGATTGATTTAAAAAATGTTTATTTATAGAAAATCAATCTATTTAATATCGTCCAATAACTACATATTTTATTTGATTCTAATAAATCTGTGATTCGGTTTCATCAGTTTAACATTTTCATCTGTTCAAAAAAACAATTTAGTCAAGTTCACTGAATGGGTCTAGTTATTTTTTTTTAATTTACCTTAAATAAAATATTTGTAAAGTTAAGCATTTTTCTATTTGATTGAACTAATGGTCCATCTTTATTGTAACACTCATATCAAAGGGGCGGGGGGTAGTGAAGGTGGAGAGAGAGGAATTTTATATATATATATATTAGGGTGTGCGGAAAAAAATCGATACTTTTTTTTTCGGTTGCATCCACCAAAAAAAGGTGAATTAAGGTAAAAAATGAAGAATCCTCGAAGGAGAGCTCGAAAAAAAATTATTTCGAATGGCGCATTGCATTTGAATATTTTCCATAAGAATAACCCAGGAAAATATTGAGATTTCTGAATGTGGTAGTGCAACTCGTCAGAAAAAAATCGCACAAAGATGTCATTAACATATTCTCATGGAGAATCGAATTGGCAACAAAAAAGTTTTTACGAAAAATTAGCTCAGAACAACCGTTCAAGTGGGATCGCTGTCTGAAATTGAATTGATAGAAAAAAAATAATTCAAAAGGCTGTAAAAATCGAATTTTTCGCTTTACGAAAAAACTTTTTGGGTTTTTTTTTGTAGAGAATGTTCTGCTCTAACATACAATTTGCATGGAATCGTTCTCAAAATACTTCTCTGATACAAAAAAGAATCAAGTACAACAACAAATATAAAAGAAACGACGTCCATCATTGACCGTGTTTCGAAAAGTTTTATTCAATCAATTTGGTTTAATAAGATAAAATAATTTGTTTTTACATTATAATCCTTGATAATTATCGTTCCTTTTTTTAAGAGTCTGTTTGTTGCAATTAGGGTATTTCTGTCGATGATTTTGCACTACACCCAATAAATATTGTAGCTACTCTTCGTTTTTTGTTAATGAACCGTTATATGCTTCTATCAAACTGACACCTCGTTCGGCTACGTTATTAACGACTTTTGGATTGAAAAAAAATCTGAGCAACTCAAATAAGTGGCATTTTCCGGCCATAATTCAATATTTACTCTCAAAAAATCATGAGGTAAATTGAATTGCTGGAAAAGAAATAAGGATTCGTGAGTAACGAAATCGCTTATGTCTTTTTTCAGCAACACTTCCTAATCATTTTTTTTAAATTACTCACTCGGAAGGATTTTTTTATTTTTCTCGAGATTGCAGAGCTTGTACCATTTTTGCCTTCACACTTATCGGCACAGCATTGTCGAAAAACGATAAAGCAACAATTTTCTCGTTAAAGTACCACAAGTGACTAGCTAATTTTTTCGAGGCAGCCTCTCCTACTACAGGATTCACTTCCCAATAACGAATGAAATTTTGTAGCAGTGACAGATCTTGATTTGGGGCCAAAATGGGCGAAAAATGTCGCGGTTTCCCGTTCGTGGCGCTAGTGTGAAGCTTGTAATTTTGCACTACGAGCTACCGCATGCTGCCGCCAGGTGGCAGCGTGTGCTATGGCGCGCACGCCGCTTAAATGATAAAATTTAATTTCAGAGAGCGATACCACTTGAACGGTTGTTCTAAGCTAATTGTTCGTAGGAACATTTTTTGTAGGGCATTCAATTCTCTATCAGAAAATCTTATTGACATTTTTGTGAGATTTTTTCGTGAAGAGTTTTACTACGACGTTTAGAAGTGCCAATATTTTCCTGTGTTATACTTATGGAAAGTATTCAAATGCAATGCGCCGTTCGAAATAATTTTTTTTCGAGCCCTCCTTCGAGGATTCTTCTCTTTTTATCTTAATTCATCTTTTTTTGGTGGATGCAAGCGAAAAAAAAAATATCGATTTTTTTCCGCACACCCTAATATATATATATATATATATATATATATATATATATATATATATAAAATAGTACTAATGGTTATATATATATATATATATATATATATATATATATATATATATATATATATATAACCATTAGTTCAATCAAATAGAAAAATGCTTAACTTTACAAATATTTTATTTAAGACGGAGTGACACCTCATCGCGGTCGGTATGGTAGAGCAATTGTAGATACCCAAAAATCTCTGAAACGGCTCTTCAGATCCCGTCGAAACTTTGCCAAACGACGTCAAATAGATAGACGAATAGCTTCTAGTCCCTCAAATTTTCTGAATTTGAGAAAAAAAATGTAGATTGGCTTATCATAAGCCAATCTAGTTTTTTTTTCTCAAATTCAGAAAATTTGAGGGGCTAGAAGCTATTCGTCTATCTATTTGACGTCGTTTGGCAAAGTTTCGACGGGATCTGAAGAGCCGTTTCAGAGATTTTTGGGAATCTATAATTGTTCTACCATACCGACCGCGATGAGGTGTCATTCCGTCTTAAGGTAAATTTAAAAAAAATAACTAGACCCATTCAGTGAACTTGACTAAATTGTTTTTTTGAACAGATGAAAATGTTAAAGTGATGAAACCGAATCACAGATTTATTAGGATCAAATAAAATATGTAGTTATTGGACGGTATTAAATAGATTGATTTTCTATAAATAAACATATACATACACACACACACACACGCGCGCGCGCGCGCGCGTGTGTGTGTGTGTGTGTCTGTGTGTTTGAAAAATCTATAGCTTATGTGATACAACAAATAGTTGGAGGTATTCATTTGGTCTCTTATGCCATATCAGCGACCAAAATGTTATAAGCACTCGGTAGCATAGGGGCAGCGGCGCGTAGTTATGAGTAGGTAGGACTAGGTTCAAATCACATATAGGGCAAATATTTTCTTCGAAAAAAATCATTTCCAAAGGCCAGGGAATGACGAGTTACGATGAAAAATCCTTGTAGTAAAACTCTCAAATAATGCGTTCATTTTATTTTCGATTTATGAAATATTTTTTGCATATAGTACACTACGCTTTACAGTGTACATTGTAAGCAAATGAAGATTAATTTGAATCTCATCTTTATTAACATATATAAATATATTTGAAAGAAATATGATCGCAGTAGGCTGGGAGACAAGGAAAAAAACCTATTTTATTTAAATAGATTCTATATAAATTAATTTTTTTGTTAGCCGTGTACAGTAGGCCGAAAGGGGGGGCAGTAGGTTCTGCGGGAGCGCTCGAAGTAGGCCCACCTGAGGTTCCGTAGGTTCAATTGTGACCCTCCCTGACCTCCTTTGAGTCAAAAAGTCTACTTTCTGCCATGCCGGAGGTTCATCGGAGGCTCTAACGCATGGTACTTTCAAACATTGTACCCTCCTTTAGATACCCAATAACCCGCTCACGCCGATTTCTGCTCGCCTTCATTTTGTGGGTTGAACGCGGCTCGAAAATTTCGACTCGGGTAACATTCATAAAAAAAATACGATTTGAACATGGAACTAACTATAGTAAAATGAACATTTCGGCATCGTGTGCAGTCAGTACACGTAGCTAATAAGTCATCTTAATTTAAAACATGTTTACGCATCCAATAGTAATGTGAGACGCATCCAATAGTAATTCATTCAGAAAATCCCGCGCGAGTCGACGGACAAGTTGCTTACTGTTTATTATGTTATGTCGTCCGAATTGCAAGATGCGTGCGCGAGATTGAAATACCTATTGTAATTGTGCATTTAAGGTGATTTGAGATCTCACCCACTATAACGTTTAAGTATATGATTTTTTTCAGTTTTTATCTCGGAGGAGAGAATGGGTAAGTTTTAAATCTTAGAGGAAAGAAGTTTTATGCTTTCTATTTGTGACCGAACTGTTTTCAATGATTTCTATATTATTTTAATATTTGATGGTAAATAGTAGCATACTATTATACTCGATCATTTTGTGATATTAAAAATGTTAATGTCGTCCATTAGCGATAGTAAAAAGAGAACATTTTTGGTTTAATTTTAATAAACAAATAAAACTACTTTTTAACGGATTTCCTTTGTTTTTTCAAAATTATTCAAAAAATTTGGCTGTCGGGATAGTAAGGTTCAGTACTATTCATATTATCCGGATACAAAAAATTAACGGATAATGCGAGCCCTATACTGGACGCACGTTCGTAGGGTTCTCCTAGATGCCGGCTAGATGTCGAGACTCCCATAAATGCACTGGTAATAATAGTACTAATGAGAATAACAATAATAATATTATCACTGGACGTAGACGATTGAAAGAAAAACGAAATATTTCTAATGTTTGAATTATTGGAACAATGTGGCTTCTGAGAGCACACGACAATTGGGCGCTTCGTCAGAGCGAGGCGTCAGTAATCGCATCCTTCGCGTAGCATAGACATCCAAGCACACACACCTAAATAACCACGAGGTGGTGTAATAAATAACTCTCTCCGGAATCTCCAGAGAAATACACTTTTCATGATATCTCAAGAATTGTGTCTCATTTAACTTTATACATATGTGCACATACGTAAAATACACACACACACCACATATAAAGGTATGCATACACATGTACGTGTTTACATTCAGCACTTTTTATTGTTCAGTGTTTCGTCACTCACCATTTTTCATATGTGAGTTTTTCTTGCGAGAAGTCGAGTCTCAAAGAAAAATCGTTTACACACGAGACACGTGCTTAAGGACGATATTAAGCCACTTAACCAACTAAACGGATTCGTTAATGGCAATAACAAATAAGACAAAGCGCGAGAGGGGGAGGAAGGCAGAGTGGGAAAAGATCATTTAATCGACGAAGAATTAAAAGCAATGTTGTGCGATGTTACGGTCATCAAGGAAGAAGAAAAAGACGAAGAGGAAAAGTAACACACGCCGTCCAATTTACTCGAGTCATTCGCGTCTAAAAGATCCCGCAGATGCAGAGCGAATTAATAAGACCGTATATTTCGTTCGTATCCGGATAAGACTGGAAGCATCCAAATATTTTCGCATCCCTCTCGTTTCGCTTTCACGCCATTCCAACAAATTTATCGAATCGTTCGTACGAGACAAAAGGTCTTCGCTTTCGAACTATGATCACGCGACTCGCATTTCTGTTTTCTTGCTAGTCTCTCTCTCGCTCTCTCTTCCATTCACCCGTAGTCAGTCCAATTAATGAATTACGCATGGACAAATACGTAATTCATTAAAAAGAATGAAGGAAGGAAGGCGTGAAGGAAAAAAGCGCAACTAATAGTGCGCAGAAGAAACTGGATAACAGATACAACTTAAAAAATGGATAGGGTGTCGATGAAACGAAAAAATACGGTTGGCGTGACTACTGAACTTTCCTATCGTACATATAATTAAAATAGTTCGGGGATGGATAGGTCATATCAAAACTCGGTACAGTTGTGTATGGAAAACCGTGAATGCAACCGCAGTCGATGTCCCGAGCGGCAAATGAACAGATGGTAAAATTCCAGCGGGATTTTAGATTTTCTACAAGAGACTGCTAAATACTGGCCTCATTTTAATATTGTTTATGCAAATACATACACATGGGAAAGAATGATCATTTTGAAGACATTCGTCTTAGAGGACTGTTACAGTAGCCTATTTTTCCCATACTCAATATTCTGCAAACACCTTTGAAAACACCTTTAGATATATTTAAACATATTTTTATAAAGATTATTTAAAGGAAGGTCCTCATAACAGCCAGACGTGCTGCTAACCAACATTCCGTAGATATCGTGGCTCCAAAATGACCTCTCCCGATATATGTATGTACTGGGTGCCCCATTTTAATCTTGCACCTGATTTATCTCGAAAAATACTACTCCGATCAAGTATTGAGCATAATAAAACATTTAAGGTTCAAAGGGGGACGCTAAAAAAATATATTTTTTGGTCGAAAATTCAGAATGGTGACGTTAAGATAGTCGATAGTATTTTTTTACCAAAACATTTATCAGCCCAAAACTAAGAACTTTTGTAGGAAGAGTTTTTTGATAACATTCATAGTTTTTAGGTTAGAATATCATTTTTTGCCGAAGTGACGAGCCACAGAAACTTAATTCTTATTTGGGTTTGTTTGGGTTATCGAACAAACTTAAAAAATCTCACACACACGTACACTTGCACTAGGAATGTTAAAGACTTTACCTCCACGTGGTACATTCTGGATAGCTCTAAAATAGTAAAAAAAAATGGTATTCCAACCAAAAAATTATGAACGTTACCAAAAAACTTTTCCTACAAAAGTTGTTAGTGTTGATCGGATAAATATTTTGGTGAAAAAATTCATGATCCCATTTTAAAAAACATGTCGGCCATCTCAACGTCGCCATTTTGAATTTTGAACCAAAAAAAAATTTTTTCAACGTCTCCCTTTAAACTCTAAAAGTTTGATTATACTCAAATTTGATCGGAGTAGTATTTTTCGAGATAAATCAGGCGTAAGATTAAAATGGGACACCCGGTATAATGCAATTTAGAAACGCAATTACACAATGAAATCTATCGATACCCATGCAGAGAAGGAGAGCGCGCGTATGGAAATATTCCCGCAGGAAGATCAAGGTGAAAATCTATGGAAAAAGGAGGACGGCCACGAACTCGTGCGCGTCTGCGCTCCGATTTTTAACGGGGTCCGAGAAGACGCCGAGGCGCCTTGAGATAGGACCGTATGTAAGCTCGTCAAGTCTCCAAAAGCGGCATACGCTAGGAGACCTTGAGGTGTTCACTTTTTTTTTTAGTGAAAAGAACTGATAACAATTAGTTCAAGGGTCTGAGAGTGCGGAGTTGCGTTTCACGTAGCTTTTTTTCTTCGTATCTCACAGCACGTGGCGGGGTTATAATTCATCGATGAGAAAAAAGAACCTTCAGCATTTTTGTTTCCTCTTCTTTCTGTTTGTATTCTTTTTTTTGCGACTTACGGGCGAAACGAGAACGAGCGAGGTAAACGCCGGACCTGCTGTTCATACAAGCCCGCACCAGAAAGCACCAAGTTCGTTTCTTTTTCCATCTTCTTGAGTCTTCAATTACCCGCCCTCTCCCAACCCCTCTGAATCTTTCCCGAGTGGCGCTAGTGTCGTTTATTCGCGCCTATGCGTGGGTACAGAATAAGCATAGGTAGAAACGTAGTATAAGTAAATAGAAATATATAAAAATAAATATTTAAACACTGTACGTGTGAAAAAATGAACGTATATTACTTATACTTATGATACAACTAGTAGTATCGTGTATGTTAGCATTATAAATAAATGTTAAAGAAATGTGTGAAATATTATAAATACACATAGTCGGACTGCCACACTTTTGTAGTAGTGGCCCGTGTTTACATTCTTGATGAAACGCGGCAATATATATATATATATATATATATATATATATATATATATATATATATATATATATATATATATATATATATGGGTGGTGGGTAAAAAAGTATTTGTACACGTCGTTTTTTTTAAATTATTATTCGGAAAAAATGTAATGCTTCATTAAGTTTCTGTGTTCGATAACTAATCCTAAATATACATGGTGTCTGTTTACAAAAATCTTGAGAAAACACGAATAAAAAAATAAAGCCAAATTAATAACAGTTTCGTGTGAGAAGTACAAATACTTTTTTTACCCACTGTATGTCATAGTACACCCGAACTCATACATCTTTCTATATAAATACATACGTGAAGAAATACAAACAATAATTATCATTATTGTCTGCATAAATGTTGAATATAAAATATTTCACGTATCTATGTGTATTAAATATATAATATTTTATTACCCTACAAAATATTCATCTACACATACACACACACACACACATATACGTATATACACGAAAATAACTGGAACGATGCCGTTTCCAAAGAAGTTACCTGGCCACCGCTGACCTTGTCTGCATACGAATGCTGTAAGAAAGAGATGAAAGTAGGTAAGAAGAAAAGAAGATTTGCCCTGGAAACGCGATCGAAGCGCGACCTCTCGATCGTTGGGTATCTTCTTCTCGGATTTTCTTCGTATCGCTCATTTCTTCGTATTATCTCGTATACATATACACGTAGGGAATATCAAACCGGTATACCGTTAATGGGAATCTACGCCACGTTGATTATACTGGGCTCCGAATTTTTGGAGTCTCGTGTAACTTGGCTTTTTTCTTTCGTTTTCTGTTTTTTCTGTTTTTCTCTCTCTCTCTCTTTCTCTCTTTCTCTCGAACTCTCTCTCTTGTGGATCGGTCTGCCGAGTGGTCCTTCCTTTTCCTGAAATCGTTGCGAGGGATCGAATGACGTCATTCGATGTCGGTCTTTGATTCGAGAGACCCGTTGATTACGTTCTACGGCCCGAGTGATTTTTTGAGAATTCGCATTTTGCTTGACTCAGTTAAAAAAAAATGATATACGTCAGGTTTTTTGACACGTTTCGGATTTCGAGGAATTATTTAAGTATTCTGCTAAAATTATTCCTCGATATTCGACATTCTGTTTGGCCTACGGTTTCAAAATCTGTCGATTTTGTCGCATATATTAATTACATAGTAAATTCAATGAAGACACTCCATCGACAGTGATGGAATATTCGCTTCACCCTTGATCTTGAGAAACAAGATGTTTAATTTCCGCAAACGCGCTCGAGCGATGGCGCGATGATAGGATGGAGTTGAAAAATAAAAAATCGCTTTCCAACGTGTTGACACGTACGTGATGCGTAAGACGATAACGCGGATGATTTCCGAGATATTTTTCTGACGGCGATTTAACAATTTGTTTGCTCTCGTGACGCCGTTAATTTTCTATTTTCCACTCTCGCGCTCCGGTGTGTACCTTGCCTTTCCTCCCAGTGACGTGACGTTTCGCAACGGGGCGAGAGCAAACGCGAAAACAAAAGTGTGGCCATGTTGCGCGTGGACGAGGTCGGAGACTGATCTTTTTCTTTGGCGAAGAAGAGCGGCGAGCAGGGGAGGTCGGGCTTAAAAGTGTAGGGAGTACGTTGTTCCGATACGCATAGCGTCGCGAACGATAGAGATAGCAATAAGTGTCAAGTGCGTCGCAAAACGTCATGCCATTGCGATGTTTCGGCAGCCATTTTAGTGACGCCGGGACGACGAGTAAGAGTTGTTTGTCGCTTGGAGGAACAACTCACCCCAGGCACTTTGAACCCCGACCTCCCCTACTCGATGAAATGGCGAAATGCAAAGAGCTGTCAAATGCCTCTCGGACTACACATTGGAGCCGGATTCCCTAGTCATTTACGCACGCGAGTGAGCCGAATGTCCCAATAGCTTGGAATGGCACAATAGCCTGGGACGTCCCGATGGCATGGAACGCCCCAATACCTCGAAACGTCCCAATAGCCGGGAAAGTCTTAATACCCTGGAAAGTACCAATGCCTTGAAAAGTTCCAATACTCTGAAAAGCCTCAACATCATGGAAGGTCCCAATACCCTGCAACATTTCAAATGTTTTATTAAAAAGAATTTGCTAGCCTGGTATCAATATGAGATTGCTCATACCGGCTGAAAATCGTTGAGCAACACCGATGTTTCAATGTATAACGAAGCACAGAAAATTCGCGCCATCGAAGCGTATATTTTGGTAAAAAAACTAAGGAACTACGCAATATTATTGCAGCTACATAGATTCACTTCTTATTATTTTCGAAGTAACCGAGCGCTATTGCCATTTGGAGAAGTGACGAGAGAAACTCGACACGATGTTTAAATTAGCTAGGAATGTTTTGTACGATAATAATTTGCGTGTTTGCGCATTGGTAGCCACAAAATGAATGTTGTACCGATAACCAAGCGTGAGTCGGGATTCCGGTACGTGTACGTACAATTAGTGACAGCCAGTAGTTGCGCAGTAATAAACGTTCCTCGTAATCAGACTTTTTTTTGACGTGTCTGATGTTTATGACCAATGGATTCTCAATGCGTTGTTTGTTGAGAGACTATTTTTTCGGCCAGGTAGTCCACAACGACGGAATAAAAATTGATGTCCATATAGAACAAGAGTCAGCTGTCGTGTCATTTCGATGTTCGGCTGCTCCATTCCTCAATATCTTGGGCTGATGGATTAACCGTGGAAAAAACCAGCGTTTTTAAATGAAATACTGTTAGAGTCAAATATAGTTTTTCCCATCAGGAGGAATATCCTTTTTTTAATGGATAAAATATTTTGTTCGCGGTAGTAAACATAATTTTATTACAGCACATTGAAAAAAAGTGCGGGTTACTTGAATAGAATATCATTAGAGTCAAATGCACGAGTTTTCTTAAATTTGGAGTCAGTTGCGATCAATCAAAAATATTTAGTCGAAGTAAATATATATCATTTGGTTGCGCATCAAACAAAATAATTAAATGGAAATTACCTAAAGTTCCATCCAACAGGGATCGTGCTTTATCGAACGCAATTAATTGTTTTTTAATTTGAATTGATGCAGCTCAATCAGTTTGGTAAACACGGGATTATCGTCGTTGGGCCGCGTCTCAATCGGACACGCACACGGATATTTGCGCCTTGATATATCCATGTGTGTGTATACGCGTAAAATCGATGTTTGCACCGATCACGAATCATCCTCCCGTGGAAACGTTGCGAAGTTCGTCGGTAAATATATCTATATATATATGCAACGTTAAACATTTCGCAATCGCCAATCCGTTTGCTAATCGCGACGATTCTCGTGATTTCGCGCGTTTTATATTTCTCCTTGCAACAAGAATTCGGACGTTGACTCACGCGCGCGAGGCAAATGAAATGAAAAGCCCGACGAACATTTGTTTCATCGGGATCCATCGAGCCGAGACCAGAGACAATGCGATTTTATGTAAACCAGTTTTTTTAGTTTGGGCCTAATGAACTGGTCGATATATAATATTTTTTTTCCGATGAGAGTATTTAAGATTGACTTTCATTTTCATTGAAAAGTATTCATAGAGAATGAAGTTATTATTGTATAAACAAAGTATCGCCGTTGCTATATAGCCAGTCGGTGTAGGTGTCTCCAACAACTAGGGTGATCCGAACTTTTTTAAATGTACCTTCAGCATAGTAATAAAACTTGTGTACGACCGAATACTTTTAAAAAATTTTAGAACTTACAAAAGTGACAGGCTGTCGAAACAAAAATTGATTTTCGAGTAAAAAAGGGACAACTTTAATCATTTGTGAACAAATCGATAAACGTAAAAAAATCATCCAGCGATACAATAAAAAATGTTATGACGAATGCTCTGTCCGAATTTAAGGTAAATTGGACTAATAGATTTTGCGATGCGACCGTTTCGTAAAACATAGTGTTCGAGAATATCAAAAATTGATTTTTTTCGATTGACCAAATATTTTTTCGACGGATTGAGGCTACAACAATCACTCAAATCCTTTGCAGAATCCTCATTGAAAATCTACAACATAAATTGGCCAAAATATATTTTCAACGACAATGAAAAGGAAGAAGAAAAAAAAAATTCGTTGCGTTCCAACGATTGAACGTTCAGCACCGTAAATCACAGCAGGGTAGCACGCTCCAGCGTAGTCCGGCCTCTCACAAAAACTCGTCGTAAATCGGCTATTTTTTGTAATTTGTACATAATCTTTGTGTCAAATGAAATTAACATCCCTAAAGTTTTTAGATGAGACGCTCGACAATTCTTTCGTTCAAGGAGAATCTTACTATATCGATATTTGATTCTAGCGGGAACGAGACGAGGAAACGATGAACCTCATCGTATTATGGAATCATTTGATTGTCAGATATGTCAATACAGTTGCAAGAGATATTCGAGGTCTTCGCCTTGTTATTATCATACATGAGAGCGTCATTGTCGTCGACTCATCGACGAATTTTATTCCGTTCGAACGATTGCAGTGACGTTCGCCCCCCTCCTCTGTTTCGTCCGCCCCTTCACTTTTCTTCTCTTCTCGTACGTATCATGAGCTCGGATAATTTATTCGACACGAGATTGCATATCGCTCGTATATCGTGCAAGCATAGGTGAGTAAGAAATCCGTACCAGGAGAGAACGTCTCGTTGTTTGCACTTCTGGTCTAACGTCAATTGAGGTACAGTCTGATCGGCGCGTTACGCAAACGATAGATGATTTTAATTTTTTTATTTTTATTTTTGCGGATCAATTAATAATGTACATCTGTTAAAAATTGTGCTCATTGGCAAAAAACTTTTTGAATTTACCTCATTAATTTTCTAGTTCAGTTTCACGCGAATGGGGTAGTTTATCCATAAACTCGTTTGTGCATGCACTTTTTACTGAAAGGATAATGTAGTATAATTATTTAAATGGATGATAGTTTTTTCAGTAATATTGATAATAAATTGTGAGCGTTTTACTCTATTATTATTATTGGGAATAATTTAGATTATTTCTTTATTTATTATTATATGATTTATTATATATTTATTTATCTATATTTTCTACATATTTCTATGTATTATATAGTAGTAGTATTTCATTCCTTGTATACCTTCTTTAAGGGTGTTTACATAAATGCCCCTTCCTTCTCATTGACATCAATTATTTTACATTAGTGTTCGTATATCTTAGTTGCTAATTTGCCAAATTGTCTAATGTAATCGCATACTTACTTTGGGTATTGCATTTTCAGTTGCGCTTCTGGTAATTCTTTAGATAAGTAACTTTTTCGAATAATTTCGAATTTTTCAAAAACCCAAACAAACCCAATATGGGCGTCGAAACGTTAAAAAATGCCCTATTTTATCACGTGTTTCCCCGAACTTCAAAACCGCATAACGTTTTATGAGGGGTGGGGGGGGGGGGTGAAGTTCAGCTCCCCCCGACTGAATATCATCATTCATAACCCAACAAATGATAAAATAGCAAAACAATAATTTTAGTCTCATTTTTCGGAAAAGTCGTATCTAAAAAATCACCTATATTTATTAAAATATAATTTATTATCATTATTATTATTTAAATTGTATATTTTAACCTTTATAGTTCCATCATTCGGGTTCCTTCCCTATTTACGTGCCCACCCTGTTCTTTTTCTTATAATAATAATAATGACTAAAAAAATAAGCGCGTTTGATGTTTTTTTTCGTTACTCCCATGATTATTATTATTATTATTATAGTTATCATTATCATTATCATTTCAATATTCCCTATCATTCTAATAATTATTATCGTTATTATTGTTATTCATAACATGCGTTAACATTCGCATTATCATGAACTCTAAATAATCGTTGATCCATTTGACCAATCCTCAATTAATAAAAATTAAAGTTTTAAACATTCCGCTCATCAAAAGTTAGCAACCATTTTCGAAATTTACATTTTAGATAAATTCTCTGCATTCCTGAAGCAATGTCCTCATCTTTGACTGAGGTGAATAATAATAATAATCCGTGAAAAAGAAAAAAAAGTAAAAGGCGCAGAAAACATCCCCGAGATGTTTCCTCCTCGCGACACGAGCCGAAAAATAGTTATGCCGAGACTGCAGAGTCGTACGGTAAACGACGAGAGTAAAGCGCGACGACGTGAGCGCTGCTGAAGGATTTCGTTCGATATACACGAAAGTGTGTACACCTCTGATGTACAGAGTCGTCGAGAAAAGACCGCGAGAGTGACGAAGAGAGAGAGAGGGGGAGAGACAGAGAGGGAATGCCAGAGGGAGAGAGAGAGATGGAGAGAGGGAGAGCCAAGAACCGATGCAAAGTCCGTTGGCAAGTTCAGTTGTCTCTGAATCCCCGAACCGGTCGGACGTTCGTGAACGAGTGTCGCCCCCTGCACACGTCGTACCCACGTATTAATTTAAAAAAGGGAAAAGAAAGTAAAAAAAAACACGGCGCTCGTCGCCCGAAACTTCAAAAGACGGAAGCTCATCAAGGAATCTCTATCTCCTCGCCCTCCACACATTTTTCCAACATACTTTTCATAACGCTCGATAAACTGGAAGGACGAAAATTGTGGAAGAAGAAGAAAAAAAAGCTCGAGCAGTGACGGCAACCACCGTATTTTATGATAGTTTAACGACGAGACAGAGGGAGAGAGCGAGAGACTCCGACGCGCGTTGATAAAAATCGTTTTAACCGCGCGCGCGCGCGAAGTATCGGTCCTTCCTCCAACTTCATTTGCTGTGATACCTCGACCGGAATTACTCCCGCGCGGAGTGTTTCTTTTCATTTTACATATATATATATATATATATATATATATATATATTTTTTTTTAATTCCGTTTCGCTTCTCGCTACGTTCGAGGGAGGAAGCGGAGTCGAAGGCTCGACAATTTACTCCTGAAGTCGCACTTGGATTTTCTTATCATCCGCTAAAACGTGAGTAACAAGATTTCTTTCACGCCAAACAAAAGCAAACAGAAAAAAAAACTAAAGACAACGCGGAACGACTCGAAACAACGAGAAAATATCACCGCAACGCGTAATGTATAAATATGAATAATGAAAGTTGAGGTGCAGATACGGCCTTTTAAAAGAACATGCCAAAGGTCTGAACCGACAGAGGCGAAACTTCGAAGCGCGTTAAAAAAAAACAGATATAAACGAACATCGAGACACGTTGAGATAAAACTTAAAGAAATTCAATAAAATTAATAAATTAAACACATCCGACAAATTAAATAAATTCGAAAAATAAAATAAATTCAATAAACTGAACCGACATAAAAAATTGCAGCGAGTTAAGTTTCTGTTGAAACTGCAAGAGGACCTGAAAAAAATGTTTTTAATTGCATGACAAAACGTGAGATTTCAGCTGAACTATGCCATTGAAGAATTACAGACCCTTATTGGTCTCAAAAATTTGTTCGGCATTCGTTATGTGGGCGTTGTACACACACACGCGCGCGTGTACACACACACACCACACACACACACACACACACACACACACACACACACACACACACACACACACACACACACACACACACACACACACACAAATATGGACATGAATATTTCATTAAATATTTTTTCCACTCGAAGAATCGTTGAAAAATATTGTTCCTCCCGCACGCACCTCTTTATCTCATTGCATACGTCGAGTCGCATAAATTCGTTTCGACGTCGTCTCGTCCACATCGAAGCGAGGCTCGCGGCGCGAGAAAAAAAGATGAAAGTGCGGAATTAAAAAAAAAGGAAAAGAATTGCCTTTCTCGAATATTTTACAGATTGGCGCTTTGTCGTCGCGCGCGTATATACCGCAGATTTCGTTCGCTTAATTCGATATCTTGAGCTCCGATCGCGAGGCAACGACAGGCCTCGCGCGCGGTACAGTAATTCGAACACGATCGTAACGCGAGATCGCGATTCGTATCGAATTATTGTTACTGTTATTATTATTCGCGTTATATCATTATTACTACCGCTCAATTATTATTATCATTATCGTTATTGTTATTGTTGTATTAATGGGGAATTTTTTCATTGCACGATCCGGCCCGATTCGCAAAATATTCCGATCGCCGCGAAATTTCCGATTGGCTGTAGTTGTTCAGAAAGATTGGCAAATCGTTCGGAGAAACGCGTTTCTGCTTGTGTGTGTGTGTGTGTGTGTTTTTTTCGTTCTGTCGTCAATTCCGTCTTTCGGAAAAATTTCCGGATTCCTTTGGAACGAGTCGCGACGACGACGGCGACAAAACGGCGAGTGCTTTCACTCGTGGCTCCGAAGCTCTCCGTGTTTATGCGAGAGAAGAATCGTCTCGTGGCACTCGCGATCGTCCCCGTCCGATTGGCGTAGACAAGCTAGGGAGAGAAGGAGAGAGAGAGAGAGAGAACGAGACAGAGACGGAGCTAAATAAATACTTCGGGACAAGATCGACTTTCTAACGATCGCCGTTGACCCTTTTTTTTCTATTCCTCTCGTCACGTGCTCGCTCGGTGCTCGAAATCACATGGAAACTGCGAATTATCCGAGCGTTCGGTCCGTCAGATTCGTTCTCGAGGCGAGGCGCCGAGGCGCGTACTTGCGTATATTCCAGGGACTATGGAATTCGCGGGAAACCCTGGGTTGCAATTAGGACCGGGGCTTCGATTTGCGAATTCGATCTGCACGAGGCTGAACGCTCAAACTGTCGTCTCGTACACCGTCTTTACTCCCGCAGACTCGTGGTCAGTGAAGTTTGCAATTGAAGAAAGTCAAAGTTCGTGCAGTTTTTGTCGTACCGTCGTTACTTGGGTGCTTTTATCGTTTTGCTAATTGACGAATTTCGGTAATGGTTTTTGTTGCCGTTTAAAAAATCAAATTATAAATATATAATATGGGTATGCGTGCGTGTGTGCGTACAATTTTATTTTATACAATAAAATTGAAAATATAATCAATTCTATATGAATGACATCGTATTACATAATTTTACATTTCTTTATGTATTAATGGAAATATGTAAAGAGAAATAAAATGTTCTTCACGGGTCACACCTAATAGCTCGCGGTCGGAAAAACGAGGAATTTTCGTGAATTTCTTCTGGGAAAAAAGGTGCGCGAGTTTTTAATTTCTTTTTTACATAAAAAAGTATAATTTCGAGTATCTCTTACAATTTTTTTGTTGAAAATTTTTTATAAATGTTGCAGGTACAGTGATTTGTGCAGAGCGCTGTTTGAAAAACGTCCTTCGCGGTGACCACTGCTGTTCGGAAAGAAAACCATTCGACATAAAAAAAATCAAACGCACTTAGTTTTTGCACGAAATTATCTAGTTCTTGGACGAAGGATTTAATAAAATATTGATTTTTGAAAAAAAAAGGCCCGTCGTCCAATCAAATTATGGATTTTCGGTGGAAAAAACGCTCTATTTTCGTTGAAAAAATAAAACTATAGGTGGAGAAAAAAATGCCTTTGTTCAAGCACTGTTTTTCATGTGTAGAAGAAGCTTGTAAAATTTGAAGTTGATCCATGCCGTGATTTTTGGGACGTCGTGGTCACCGACCTTGAAAAAGTCATGTTCAGAAAAATTTAAAGTTCGCCGCTTCCCAGAACCTATCTACAAACGCTTATAACTCATCCAATTTTCAACCGAACGACTCGAAATTTTCAGAGAATATTTTTGAAATCTTAAATTTTGAGAATGCCTTGAAAAAAAATTGATATTAGAAAATGTCAATTAGGCGGAAGTCCTCAATATTGTATGTATTTATATGCGTACACACATCCACACCCATGTGGTCTATCTATGCATATGTAAAAGCAAATTCCTCAAGCAAAATAATAATCATCATAATAATAATATAGGTGAATGTTTCCGAGTGCGAACTGAGGAAGTGTGTTACCCGGAGCAAAAAAATCAGAAAATAACAGTGATAATAATTATATATATATATATATATATATATATATATATAAAATTTGTATCCACACATACAAATAAAATATTACCCACACGCACATCCAGCCGCGCGCACGCGCACATACACCCTCTGAGAGCAATAAATATACAAGACAAATATATTCATTTCGCAAAGTCATACATTTTTGTATGTACACATTTTTTTTTCGCGTGCGGATCTCGACACACTTGCCCGTACACTTTTATTCACACTGCGTGCATACGGCCGTCGTAAAAATATTCTCGATTACGTTCGATGACACATTCGCGCGTACGCTCGGACAAAGCAATCGGAGTCGGGTGTACAGCTCACGAAAAGTGTATTAAAACGAAACTCGTTGCAAACGTCACTACCAACAGTTATGTCGCATATGCATCGGTCGCTTCGCAATAAAATACGATTTTTCCAATGATTTTCAAATCGACCCGATTTTCTCTTGATTTCGACTGAAAATGCATTTTCTCGTTGCCTCTATTCAATCACGAATTGCAAATTAATTCTCGTCCTTGTCCTTCTTCCTGATCAACCGATTCGCGGCTTTTGATAATAATAATAATAATTCTCGATGATCCCATCCCCGGATTGACAATTGATCGAATAAATTTTCTTCGTTACGAGGCGCGAGTCATTGTTCGTTCTTCTGTTTTTACTACCGCGATTGTCCCGTGTGCGCGAGGACGTGTCGGCGACGAGTTTTCAAAAGGCATCACGCCAGACGAGAAATCCCGTCTCAAAGTTGTAACGAAGATTCGCCGTTTTTTTTTCTTCTCCTTTCGGGCAGTTACACGTTCGGAAAATAAAGAGGTAATCGCGCATTTTAGTAACGAAATATGTTTGCAATTTCCGGACACGAAATTGGAGAAATTTTCGTTTTAAGAAGTTCGTTCGTCCATTTTGGAAAGAATTTGAATTAGGATCGGAACAACATTTTTTCTTTTCTCTACGAAAGTGTAAAAGTTGGAAAATGTTTTCGTTCGTCGTCGTCGATACTTGCATTTCCAATGACCTTAAAGTTTGCATCGTTGGAATAGAACGATATCATTTTTCTTTTTTTTTTTTTTTGCAAATTAGGGTCGTAAATTTGAGCGCCCGATTTTCACGCCTAAAAGAGCGCAAAAAAAGTTTGCGTGACTAAACATAATAAATTTTCGTTTCACTTCAACGATGCAAACTTCAACGTCATCATTGTGAAACGTTTTCCCACCAACACTATCGTTGCACGCGTCGCCTCATATTTTAAAATTACCCTCAAGAGTAGAAACACTTACCCTGGTTTAAATTTTTGGAAATATCGTTTTTTTTTGTTTTCGACTGATTCTCAAAATATAACATAAAGAAAAAATCTCCGAAAATTTCAAGTCGAACCGTCAAAAAGTGAGGCAGTCATGAGCGTTTATAGGTAGAGGTCCCGCGAACCCGTCAACTTTAAACGCGTTTTCCTCAAAATGACCTTTTCAAGATCGGTGACCACAATATCCCAAAAATCACTGCGCCTATCAACTTCAAACTTTACAAGCTTCTTTTACACATCAAAAAGCAACGCTTGAAACAAGAATTTTCTTTCGCGATGCATTTTTAATCAAGGAAAATTTCGTTTTCCACTAAAATTCGATACTGTGCCTTTGAACTGCAGCAATTTAAAAAAAATTACTATTTTAATAAATCCTCCGTCTAAGCACTAGATAATTTCATGCGAAAACTAAATGCGTTCGATTTGTTTTCTTTCGGATTATTTGTTTCCGAGCAGCAGTGGGTCACCGCGAAGGACGTTTTTCAAACAGCGCTCTGCACAAACCATTGTCTCTAGCACATTTATAAATATTTTCTATAAAAAAAATTATAAAACATATTAAAAACAATACTCTTTAATGTAAAACAAAAATAATTAAAAACCTGCATACCATTTTCCAGGAAAAAATCACGAAAATGCCTCTTCTTCCGGCCACGAACTAGGTGTCGAACGCAATCCGCCTCGGCCGTTGCCCCGTCCCTCGCCACGCTCCTCACCCCTCCCTTCAAGCAGAATTAGACGCGAAAGAAAAACATATTTCCACCAAATAATCAAGACTTTTGATTCGAGCCCGATAAAATGTGCATTTTAGTTGTGAAACGTCGCAAATGAGCAACGCTCGACCGTTCATGCACCTTCTCCGGTTCCAATCCTTTCCACAGACTTTCTAAATCGGCCGAGAACGATCGATGCCGCATGGTGACGGCTGGTAGATTACATATATACGTACCGAGGGGAAGAGAGCGAGAGAGAGAGAGAGAGAAAGAGAGAGAGAGCGAGAGGGGGACGGACAGAAAATATATGAGGTATATACTTAATGCGAATAGTAAATACATAGTAGGCACAACAACACATTGTCGTGAATACAAACGTGACTACACGAGGGCTATCGTCTCGTCTATTAACGTATTCACTGACACGTACCAGATAGGTTCGACGACGTATTTCGCGAAGAGCTCGCTCAATGCTGCACACACGCGCGCGCACTCCGAGTTACCAGAGTGTTTGCTAAAAATAATTCCTTCTTTTTCGCTTGCAAATTTTATCGTGCCCCGGTCTCGGTGCATTTTTCCACGATTCAGGGAAAGTACCGGAAAATTTGTGCATACGTTATCGTACTCCTTGTTCCCCTTACTATTTTAAATTATCATCGAGATTATTATTATTCTCGTTATCATCGTTGTTATTTTTCTTTATACTATTATCATTAATAATGAATTATCGAATTGCTATCGTTGTTATTGTTGTTATTAAGGGCTTACACCTAGTTGGAATTATCGAACAATATCGATTTTCCGTTTTCGGTGGTAATCGACATTTCAAAAATATTCTCTGAAAATACCAAGTTGACCCGTTCAAAATTGCAATAATTATGGGCGTTTGTAGGCACGTTCCGCGGACCCGCGAATTTTAAACGCGTTTTTCTCAAAATCGGTGACGATTATATCCCAAAAATTACTCCACCGGTCAACTCCAAATTTTACGAGCTTCTTTTACAGATCGAAAAGCAGTCCCAAAAGGGAAGCATTTCTTCTCGATGCAGTTTCTTTTTATAAAAAATAAAGCGTTTTTTTCACCGAAAATCGATACTTTCACTTTGAACAGCCTTTATTTGTTCACATATCAATATTTCATTAAATTCTTTATCCAAGCACTAGATAATTTCAGCCAAAAACTAAATGCGTTCGATTTGTTTTGTTTCGGATAATATGTTTCCGAGCAGCAGCGGTCACCCCGAAACACTTTTATAAACATTTTTCGACACAAAAATCGTGAAAGATTTTTCACGATTTTTCACGAGAAATCGTGAAAGAAGACAACCGTACTCTTCAATGTGAGGAGAAAAAAATTGAAAACCTGCACACGTTTTCCCAGAAAAAAATCGCGAAAATTCTTCTTTTTTCCGCCCACGAGCTAGGTGTAACCCGTTAGGTGATTGATTTTTTTGGCTCGATTTTCTCGCAATTCTGAGGCAAACAACTTCGAGTGTACGCGAGATGTATGAAAGAGCGCGATGCATGCAAAAACCTGACGAGGGCACAGAAAAATCGATTCTAACTGCTTCAACAAACGGTCATCGGTTCGTTTTTCTTCTCTGTCACTCTCTGTGCTTTTCTTGATCTCTTTCTTGGTCTCGATAAAAGGCTCGCTCGCCTTGCGCGAGTTAATTACGCGTATACACGTGGTTTCGTATGCAGCACTAGCCTTAATGACCACACGGCAAAAATAATAGCAACAATAATAATAAAAGTAGTCGTAGGAGTTGGAGTGTTATAATAACAATAAAAATAGTGTAAATAATGTAAATAATTCTGTAGGCAGGGATAGAAGTAGTAGTGGTAATAATAATAATAATAATAATAATAATAATAATAATAATAATAATAACATTGATGATAAATAATAATAATAATAATAGGATCGCCCATCCGGGGTTATATTTATTTGCCTTGGACTCGTGCCGAGCCCCTATTTTTTTCTTTTTATTTTCGTTCTCTCTATTTTCCTCTGCCTCTTTGTCTCTCTCGCACTCTTTTGTATTTTGCTTTTCCCCTTCGGCAACGGTAGTAGTCGCGATCTCATGCAATCGCGAATTTGTCATTCATATGCGTTCGCTTTTTACATATATATGTGTATGTATAACGAGACCCGGTCGTGTCGAGCGCGATCGGTGCCCTCATATGCGAGCCAATTATATTGCAACGTATCACTCGACGCGTGTATATGCACCGCCGGGACACGATCTCATATTTTTCCGCGTTCGGCCACACGAAAGCGTGGCGCGCGCTCGCCTAATATCAATGCAATTTTTACGAGAAAAAGAAAGGAAGAAGGAGAGAAATACAACAATCAATCGATCGATCGACGGATGCAATAATTCAATTCGCATACTCAAAATTTCGACAAATTGCTGGCTTTTTTGATGTTGTGCATTCGTCGGTGACAAATTTGTTGAGTGCATTGCGCGAATTCGGTCATATCATTTTTTTTTTGGTACGGAGGCCCGATTCGAGATCCACGACGGGGCCATGCGCTGGCGCCTGAAGAGTACAACGGTGCAGCTTCCATCGTTGCAATGCAACGAGAATGATTTCTTTTATTTTCCAAATTTTCTTCGGCAGATTTCAGCTACGAACATTACGCGAACATTCTTTAGGATTCTCATCTCTACAACCTGAATCTGCGAAATATGATTTTGGATTATAATGAAAATGAGAAATTGAAAAGAATTTTTACAATTGAAGAAAAATATTAAAAAGAACCTTTGTTGCATTCCAACAATGCAAACTTTAACGCCATCCAGACTAATGTTGATGCAGGCGGCACGTCAACATGTTCGAATCGCCAAAAAAATTAGGCTTTCTCTCAATTCGTTTCAAAACCCGCGATTTTCGACAAAATAATGACTGCGAGGACTCATTTAAAATAACAAAGTTGATCGCGAGATCTCGTAAACACGTGATAAAAATGTTAACATCTCCATCGATCGTTCCCCCCGAAGCCGCAAATACTTTTTCTAGGAAATGTGCTTTTTGCTCCAAATTTATACTCACGATTTATTGTAGGATTGAAGTTTGCATCGTTGGAGTGCAATGAAAATTGAATCTTTTTTTACTTTCTCAAATTTCTTTCGGCAAATTTGAGCTACCTAAATCTCTCAACCATTTTTCACGATACTTATCGGGAGATCTACAATGGAAATTTGCGTAAAAGATTTTTTGTTAGAATAAAAATCAGGAAAAAAAAATAAATAATGTGTATTACTGTTGCGTTTCAACGATGCTGAAGTTTGCATCGTTGGACTGCAACGAATTTAATTTCTTTTGGCAGATTTTGCCTACAAAAATCCTTTAACCGTTTTGAAGATATTTAGTTAGTGATTTACATGATAAATCTATAAAAAAGATCGCCTATAATAATAAAAATATGGAAAATCAAATTCAAAACGAAACTTTCGTTGCTTCCCAACGATGCAAACTTCAACATCATCGATTTTTTTCGATTTTTTACCCTCGCCTAAGGGTGGCTTCCGGATCTCGAAAATCATCCAAATTTTTTTCAGGCTACTTTTTAGACCTCCCTAATGAGAATATCGAAAAAAATGGGTGATACCTGTACGTCGGTAGATACGATTTTTTTTCGATTTTTCACCCTCTCCGAAGGGTGGCTCCGGATCTCGAAAATCGTCCAAATTTTTTTCAGGCTACTTTTCACAGTTCACTAATGTGAATATCGGAAAAGAAAATGTGTGATAGACGTACGTCGGTGGATTCGATTTTTTTCGATTTTCACCCCCGCCTAAGGGTGCCTTCTGGGAGACGTACATGGCGGATACATATTTTTTTCTTCACCAAACACATAAAGCAACCAGTTGATCATCAGAAATCGAGAATTGAAAAACAAATCGTTGCGTCTCTGCAACGATGCAAACTTCAGTATCATTGATTTCCAACGATTTACTTTGGGGTGTGTAATTAATATTGGACACCATCGATGGCTATAAATATATTAATATCATTAGAATATAATGCGAAAGAATGTGATTCACGATAAGTCGAATCGAATCATAGATACGTATAGTCGATTTATCATGACGGCATTTTTTTATTTATTATTATTTTCTCACAGTAATTTATGAACGCCAATATTGTTATCATAAGACCCTTACTACCTAACCTAACCTAACTTTTATATGTGTATATATATTTATATATATTTCTTTTTCTCGAGAGATGCGAGGACACGAGCATGTGTCATTCCCGTATTGTACATTATAGTCTTCAGCATAGACAGCATGTACATCCAATATATATGTGTGTGTGTGTATATATATATATAAGGAGCGAGAAAGAGAAGGAGAGGGACGTGACTGGTCACATTCAATTTGTAGCAGAGCAAGGCATACTCGCTTCGAGACCGATCACGACGAGACACTCGTTTATATATATCTGTACACGTGTAACTTACCTGAGAGCACGAGAGGCGCGAGTAGAATTGTTAAACTGGGACTCTCGGCTCACCTATCCGACTGAGACCGATATATATATATATATATATATATATATATATATACACTACCGGCGGAAAGTTTCCGGACAAGAGTTGGAAAAAGTGCCCGAACGGTTCTTTATGCCATTTCGCCGGTAGTTGGGCTAGGCCAATTTGACCAACGGCATTTTGGCTTATCAAAAAAAAATTTACGATTTTTTTTACACTTGGCACCCAGTTTTGAAAACGACAATTTTTTGTCGTTTTTTTGTTGTTTTGTGAGTGGACCCCGTTTACAGTAAGAATCTTTTTTATGCATTTCTCCTATTAAAATCATAAAAGGGGAAGCCTAAGCTTCAATTTCGTTTTGTAGAAAAATTTTTGCGATTTCTTTTTCCCAAAAATATTTCGTTTTTTCGATAAAAATATACAATATGAAAATTGCTCCGGAGTACGAAAACGACGAGGTTTACAACAAAACCTCAAGATGGTAAAAAGTTGCGTTACTTTTTGTTGAGTTCATGAGAATTTTTTCAGATTTTTTTTGCGAAATTTTTTTAAAATTTATTTCCGGTCGGAACTCGATTGATCTCAACACCATGATAATAATATAATTCATTTTTTTTATTTACATATTATACTTTGGTCTCGTCGAAAAAACCTCCTCTCGCTGACAGCACGCTCTTTACCACACGCGGCATCCTCTCCACAAGTTTTTCGAATGTCTCTCGGGGTGTTTCTTTCCATGATTTTTGTAGGGATTCCCATAGCTTTTCGGCGGATGAATGTGTGACCTTGCGCACTTGCCGAGCCATGTCATCCCACAGCAGCTCTATGGGATTGAGATCGGGAGATTGAGGAGGCCATTGCATAATTTGAAGCTCCCCACTTTTTTGCTACGTTTCAAGATACTTCGAGCAGAATTTTGAAGTATGTTTCGGGTCGTTGTCTTGTTGAAAAACGAACCCCCTTCCGATGAGTCGCTTTCCAGAAGGAACAGCGTGGTTTTTTCAGAATCGCGTGATATCCTTTTTGGTCCAGAATTCCTTTGACTCGGTAGAGGTCCCCCGCACCAGCATACGAAAAAGATCCCCACACCATTACAGAACCGCCGCCGTGTTTAACGGTTGGAATTACGCAATCAGGATGCATTTTCTCGTTAACTGAGCGACGAACGAAAACTCGACGTTTTCCTCCAAATATTTCAAATTTGGATTCGTCGGTCCATAACACCCGTTTCCAATCTTCGATCGTCCAATTCTTGTGCTTGCGTGCCCAATTCAATCGCTTCTTTTTGTTTCCACGGCGCAAGAGTGGCTTTTTCGTTGCGACTCTTCCGTATAATTGTGCGCTGCGCAAGCGTTGTTTAATCGTCGTAATTGTAATGTTTTTTCCACGACTTTCGACAAACTGCGCTTGGATGTTTGCCGCCGTAAGTTTTCGATTCCTTTTAGACATCACAATTATTGATTGGTCTTCCGCTTTGGAAGTAACAGGAGGCCTCCCGCACGATTTTTATCGCGGTTCGATTGTGTCTCTCTGAAGCGTTTTATAGCATCCCCAACGGTTGATTTGGGTATCTTCAATCGATTTGCAATGTAGCGAATTTTGAACCCTTCATTGCAAAGAGCAAGGATTGATGCACGCTTTTCGATGCTTAAATTAGGTCGACGACCCATTTTTTTCTTAAAAATAAAAATAAAATTAACTCTAAGAAGTCGAAAATTTTATTTAATTAACCGTCAATAAATTAATAGTTAAACACACTTCAAATTCAATATATTATTCGACACGATACGACAGGAAAATCTAACGCGAACGTTTTTTCGATGCCTGCCGCAGAAGTACTGAGTCGAAATAATTTTTGAATATTTTTTCATTGTAACACGTAAAGAGTGCGTGGACGTTTCTCCCACTCTTTGTTTTCTTCTTGTTTTCGAAGTAGAGTAGTCAGCGAACATAGCGAATCTCGCGACGGAGTGTCTGTCCTTGTTCCTTGTTTATTTTTTCGCGAGGTTCGCATTGTCGAGCGTTCGCTTTGTCGCATAGGTGAGCGATATATTTTTTTTTACTACTCTACAAAGAGTGGGAGAAACGTTCACGCACTCTTTACGTGTTACAATGAAAAAATATTCAAAAATTATTTCGACTCAGTACTTCTTCGGCAAGCATCGAAAAAACGTTCGCGTTAGATTTTCCCGTCGTATCGTGTCGAATAATATATTGAATTTGAAGTGTGTTTAACTATCAACAATTATTAACAATCCTTGCACTTTGCAATGAAGGGTTCAAAATTCGCTATATTGCAAATCGATTGAAAATACCCAAATCAACCGTTGGGGATGCTATAAAACGTTTCAGAGAGACACAATCGAACCGCGATAAAAATCGTGCCAGGAGGCCTCCTGTTACTTCCAAAGCGGAAGACTAATCAATAATTGTGATGTCTAAGAGGAATCGAAAACTCACGGCAGCAAGCATCGAAGCGCAGTTTGTCGAAAGTCGTGGAAAAAACATTTCAATTACGACGATTAAGAGCGTGCTGTCAGCGAGAGGAGGTTTTTTCGACGAGACCAAAGTATAATATGTAAATAAAAAAATTAATTATATTATTATCATGGTGTTGAGATCAATCGAGTTCCGACCGGAAAAAATTTAAAAAAAATTTCGCAAAAAAAATCTGAAAAAAAATCTGAAAAAATTCTCATGATCTCAACAAAAAGTAACGCAACTTTTTACGGTCTTGAGGTTTTGTTGTAAACCTCGTCGTTTTCGTACTCCGGAGCAATTTTCATATTGTATATTTTTATCGAAAAAACGAAATATTTTTGGGAAAAAAAAATCGCAAAAATTTTTCTACAAAACGAAATTGAAGCTTATTTTTACCCCTTTTATGATTTTAATAAGAGAAATGCATAAAAAAGATTTTTACTGTAAACGGGGTCCACTCACAAAACAACAAAAAAACGACAAAAAATTGTCGTTTTCAAAACTGGGTGCCAAGTGTAAAAAAAATCGTAAAAATTTTTTTGATAAGCCAAAATGTAGGTAAATCCCCCCTCTTTAAAATGCCGTTGGTCAAATTGGCCTAGCCCAACTACCGGCGAAATGGCATAAAGAACCGTTCGGGCACTTTTTCCAACTCTTGTCCGGAAACTTTCCGCCGGTAGTGTGTGTGTGTGTGTGTGTGTGTGTGTGTGTGTGTGTGTGTGCGTGCGTGCGTGCGTGCGTGCGTGCGTGCGTGCGTGCGTGCGTGCGTGCGTGCGTGCGTGCGTGCGTGCGTGCGTGCGTGCGTGCGTGCGTGCGTGCGTGCGTGCGTGCGTGCGTGCGTGCGTGCGTGCGTGCGTGCGTGCGTGCGTGCGTGCGTGCGTGCGTGCGTGCGTGCGTGCGTGCGTGCGTGCGTGCGTGCGTGCGTGCGTGCGTGCGTGCGTGCGTGCGTGCGTGCGTGCGTGTGTGTGTGTGTGTGTGTGTGTGTGTGTGTGTGTGTGTGTGTGTGTGTGTATATATATGGGCGCAAGCGTATATTGTCGACAACGCGACCACGACCATTTTCTCTACTCGGCTCGCAATTTTTTTGCTCAACTTTTGTGTCAACTCCCCACTCCTCGTCCCTTTATTTTTTCTTTCGTTCCTCACGGAACTGCAATGAGCGGGTTTGACGTTTGCGTTAGGTTAATGAAACGGAAAAATTATTTCTATAAATGCATGTATGCTGATTATTCACCAAGTGGTTTTCATATTGTATTTTTGCTAATTGACTATTCGACGGTGTGTATTTATTATTATTGTCATTTAATTTCAATTTGAAATATTCTTATAATAATAATTTTATGATCATTTTACAATAATGATTTTTATATTTTTATAGTAATGATAATTAGTATAGTATTTTTATTCCATTGTACAGCATGTTGCTTTTCACATTATCCTTTGTCTTAGGTATTGGTACACGTCCAAAAAGAAAAAGTAAATAAAAACGATAAAATTCCAAACATATGAAACATGGAAAAAATGTGATGGAAGAAAAAAAAGCGAACGTATTTTGACTATGCAATACACGTTATAGTTATAATAATAATAATTATTATTATTATAAAAATATAAAAGTGATTTTAAAATGATTACTATTATAAAAATAAGTGGTCGTTGCCGTTGCTCGACAGGGTGTATTTACGATTATTATTATTATTTCAAATATTTTTATCATAATAATGAAACATTGTTATGAAAATAGTAAAAATAATAACAATAACCATAAATACACCCCGTTAAGCGACGACAACGCCCACAATAATAATAATAATAATTATTATTATTATTATTATCTTAGATTCCATTGGCTGGAGGGGTGGGGATAAAAAGTGGGATCTAGTTGGAATGTCATAAGAGGGGAGACCCCGTACAAGAGAATCTAAGATACAAAATAATAACGATAATAATATTAATAATTATTATTGTGGTCGTTGTCAGTATTGTGCATAAGATATACATATTCGGTACGTCATATGGCTTGGTTGTTTTCCATTAGTTTCGCGAAATGTATTATTCAAAAGCTCCGTAAATATTCAATTTCCAAAGTACTGTGTCGTCTGTGACCCCTTCTTTTCGCGCTCTCCCTCTTGCTCTCTCTCTCTCTCTCTCTCTCTCTCTCTCTCTCTCTCTCTCTCTCTCTCTCTCTCTCTCGCACGTTACATCTCTCCGAGATGAAACGTTCAACCGGTATTCACCGTTAATGACCAGCGCCTAACAAGGTCTGCGAAAAGCGGTCGCTTCGGCTAACTCTCGGGTTTATTTATAAACTCGTTGATAATTATACGGTGGTTTATCAGCGAACATTATACATGGGTGTATTTTCGCGGAATTCTTCGCGGCTTATATATAGGCAGCAAAATGTACCACGATGCAAGTGTCTTTCCGGTCTCGCCTTCTCGAGGCTATAATGGTCTCCCCTGATTTTCCTTCTCACAGCTGGACGTTGAATCGATGACGTCCGCTTTCTAATATTCGATAACTCGTCGATTGAACTGTCAATCGAATCGTGGGGGCTTTTTCATTCGAATTTTGTTTGGGTACCGTGGGGATTTTTTCTTTCAGACGTATGTACGCGACGGTACTTTTGAGTCCGATATTCAGAGGTACAGAAAAGAGGATAGGTGAATGAACATCTAATTGTACGTCGGTATAAATGGCTGGGGGAGGAACCAGCCTTGGGCAAAAAGTTCACTGGGTTGTCGATTTCCGGGTTCACCGGAGATCGTACGTACTTACAGGCGGGAGGATGAGTAACAAAGGACTTTGGCTAATTGCAAGGAGTTAGAGAAACGTTGCGATTAGGAATGACGAAGAAAGAAAAAAATGCTGATTGTTCGGTTGATTCGTAATTGCGGACATGTACTCGATGTCGATCGTTCGTGGGATTGACGGAACTCTTTGGCACTCATAAATGACTATGCGAAAATAATTCAGAAAAAAGTTTGATCATGATAAATTGTACACATAGATCATTATAATTCGATCAATTTACCCGGAATCACATTTTTCGTTATTATTATAATTTTATATATATATATATATATATATATATATATATATATATATATATATATATATATATATATACACACACACATCGGGACATCATGCAAGTGATATACACGACGTGCATGATGTGCCATTTAAATTACACGCCCCCAAATAAATCATGGTATTGAAGTTTGATGACGGTGAAGTTTGCATCGTTGGAACACAACGATCTTCGCGTTCATTTTCCATTTTTTTATTTGGTAAATATCCAGAAGTGCGGCTCCACCCCACGATTTATCCGAGATGCTTCACACCCACACCAATATCGGACGCGTCGAGGTGATTGTCAGCTGAAGTCCTACCCTATTTATGTTCCGTCGGTACAACACCGATCACACTGACCGTTTTCACTTTCTGTGTATCGAATAAAGGAATATTTCGAGATCATGTGAAATGGCGATTTTTTTTTACAATTCTCAATATTTGTTCCACCCGCCCCCCCCCCCCCCCCCCCGGCTTGAATTGGGTTTTTACACTTTCTCCATCTCAACATTAACCGAAAATAAAAATTTCGACCGATTTTAAGCTGGAGCCCCTTTATTTTTATGTTTATCTAAAGTCCTTTTTTAAAATTGAGATCTTAAATCTGTACTAAAAATACGTAAAAATGTTAGAGTAACCCTCCGGCCAAGAAAATTGAATCATTAAAAAGAATAATTTTTCGCTGCACTTCAACCATGCAAACTTCAACATCGTGAACTTTGCATCGTTGGGACGCAACGGCAATACATATTCACATTTTTATTATCATACCGAATCTTTTTTGCAAATTTCAATTGCAGATCTCCCAATAAGTATCTTGTAAAATGTTGAGGGATTTCGGTAGCTAAAATCAGCTAAAAGAAATTTGCGAAAGTAAAAAAGATTCAATTTCCATTGCATTCCAACGATACAAACTTCAATCCGACAATAAATCGCGAGAACAAAGTTGGAGCAAAAAGCTATCCCTACAAAAAGTATTTACGGCTTCGTGGCGAACGATCGATGGAGATATTCGCATTTTTTTCACGTGTGCACGACATCTCGCGGTAAATAGACGAGTAAAAGAGACGAAAACCCAGCCGAGAAAACCCATTCATATTCCACGCACTTTTGAGCGTAGAATATGAATTTTTGACTGAAGGTAGATGGTTGCATGCTGAAAGTAAATCCAATAAATGTTGCCCCTCAACTCGCCCCAACCCTAAGAAATAGGGGTTGAAGACTTAAAAATCTCCGTATCTCTATAATGAATAGCCTGATCAAAAAAAGTTTCAAACAAAAGTCGTCTGGAATAATCAAAAACGTATAAAGTTATCTGACGTCCAATCCCCTATCTTTGAAAATAGCGGCGCAAAAACACGAGAGCACCACTGATCCAGACAAGGACGCAGCGATATGTCTACTCCGCTTGCACACGCATCAACCCCGAATTTACGAATCGTGTGTGTGTGCCGCCCATTTCAAAAATAGGAGGTTGGACGTCAGATAACTTTATACGAATTTTATTATTCAAAACAACTTTTGTTTGAAACCTTTTTTGATCGGGCTATTAATTACCAAGATCCGGCGATTTTTAAGTTTTCAACCCCTATTTCTTAGGGTTGGGGTGAGTTGAGGGGCAACATTTAATTGGGGTTACTTTCAGTATGCAATTTACCTTCAGTCAAAAATTCATATTCTACGCTAAAAAGTGCTGGGTTATCGTCTCTTTTACTGGACTAAAACTTTATTAGTTTGAATGGGTTGAAGCGCCGCCTGCATCACCGTTAGCTAGGTTGTAACTCCAAAAGTAACTCTGGACAACTAAATTTATGAATTTATTTGGGTTGATGCCACATGCGAGCGCGTGTGACATTTCTTCGTACGGAAAAATCAAAACGGACAACTCTATGATGGATTTACTTCTTCGAACATCTGTGAATGTTCTCGGGCCGGAAAGAGCGTTTTTCTAAGCATAATAATTATTTGAGAACATCTTTCGATTGGTACCATTATTGCGTCGAACACGTGTGGCTACCATGATGATTTATCACATAGCTAAATTAATAATCGTTATTCGAGTCGAGTTTTCTCTCGAGATGCGTAAAAGTGTGAATTAATTGAAATAAAAAACGTCCCTGGATGACGAGAATGCGAAGAAGCTCGTTTCTTGCCTGTTTACCATTGATATTTTAAGGTCGCATCGATGTCTCGCGTGGAAGAAAAAAACGCGGATACAAATTTTTAAGAAGCGTGAAATACATGATAAAACTAGTCGTTTCATCACGCTTTAATTTTTTCACGCAATTTTTCATTGTCTCGCGGATCGTTTGGTTGAAAAATAATTCTATACGAAACTGGCCGTCCTGTTGGATTTTCCAATATAAATATAGTTGGAAAAAAATATCTTCCGATAAGTGGGCGCATTTGATCCTATAATTATAAAAATATTTTAACATGCCGGGCTGCAATTTATTTCTTAGAGATACTTAGGTCAAGTTCTATTGCGGTACTGTCATTTTTTAAATATCACTTACAATTAGATCCTACAGAATTCGAATTTTATACGTATTAGCCGTTATCCGATTTGTCGAGTTCCGAGAGAATATTCAAGGATTAACACTCTTTGCTCGTGCGATGCGAATATCCTTCGATCGAGGCATCTTCCTGGGCGTCCTTCACCTCCCGTCGTTTTATAACACACATACACGTATAAATATTATATATATATATATATATATATATATATATATATATATATATATATATATATATATATATATATATATATATATATATATATATATATATATATATATATATATATATATATATATATATATATATATATATATATATATATATATATATATGAAGAAAGGACATTTGAACCCGTTACTCCGTAATATTGGCCATCAGCCTGTCGGTTCTAAAGGCTGCCCATACATTTTTCTCCAACCGAAGCATTGATTTTCGTCACACACCCGTCCTCGCCTATCTTAAGGGGTCACATCTATCTAGAGGCCCGGAAAAAATGGCCAAAAATACAGAAAAACAACAAAAACATGGCCACCGGAAATTGATGAAACTTTTTTGCGACGTTTGGCGGTAGACACTCTCCAGCTTAAACGGTCTATCCGAAATCTAAAAAACAAACAAGTTATTCAAGTTAACAATAAATACGAGTTGTTGACGATCGTCGATTTTTTAAATAATTTTTTTCAACAAGGTGGCGACTAATTCATACTCGACTATACAAAATCTATGAAAAAGTAGTAATTTTTACGGAACTATTAAAAAACGAAGGTTGATTTTAAAAAAGTGAGGTCGTCAACGACCTTTAAATGTTTCTCATCGTATATTTTGTAAATTTATAAATAATCCATCAAATGGTTCTCGAGATATCATATACACCAATTTTGAAAATAGTGTTTCAAGAAAAACGCGTTTAAAGTTTGGAGTATGGTGCTGCCAAAGCTGGCGCGGCCGACTGTTAGAAGCTGCAGCTAATAAATCTCCAACAAGAATACGTGAAAACGTCTGGTTGATTTTCACAGCCTGATTCAGCCAAAAAGGTAATTAAAATAGAATTAATTTTCGTAGCATTCCAACGATGCAAACTTCAAGTTCATAAAAACTATGACAACTATACGCCAAGAAAAACTATAGTCTCATTCCATTAGGTGATTCATCCTTAAAACAATTGAAGTAAACCATCACGTTCAAAAGAATTTAAAGAGCGGTTCGGATAAATTTAGCTCGTAAAACAAATACACTCATATCGACGTATTAATAAAAATATAGCCATTAAGGAAACCATCCCTACCATTTAATAAATTTCATCCGTGCCAAACATATTTTCCTTATTTTAAAGTGATGGCTGATTAAAATGTAATAAATCGATACAAATACCTCAATAGTTACATATATAAATACAAATATATATATACATATATAAGGAATCGAACGGATTCTCGAGTGGCTCTGGCTCACCTTGTGGTCACGAGAGAAACAGGTATATTATTATACACGCTACATAAAGTTGTAAAGATCCGTCGATCGATCGATCGCGGCCTCAGGCCACAAAGAATCGCGACCTTCCCTCCTTTGCTTCTCCGCACTCGCGACCACTTTGGGCTCACACACATCACCGTACGATAAGCCATATAATTTCAATTATGAATATACAGTGCCGTGAATCACTCTCGAGCTGGCAAGTAAATGCAAGACCTAATGGTGCTAAAGATGGTGTCGGAGATTGGTACAAAAAAAGCAGAATTAGTAAGCGCGGATTCAAACAATGGGCGTGTGTGTGTGTGTTCTTTTTGAGGGACGAGTCGATTTAAAGTTCTTCGAGTTTGCGCGGCAGCCTCAGTAGCATTATAATACCCAAATTAAATACAAGTAAGCCAAGGCTGTCCGTACGAAACTCCGCGGGTCTTCGCGCACGTGTGCGCTTTCTCCCGCGAAAAACCAAATCCATCATTGATTCTCGAGAATACACAATTTTTTAAAACATTCATTTGGATAGGAAAGATGCCTTTTTTGGCGTGCATTTTTATATTTTTCTTTTACAGAGAAAAAAGTGCAACTGTTGGTTTGAATATATTGAGTCGCGATTTCGGAGAATCCAAACAAACCAAAATGGCAACAATATTCGTTGATGGAATGGATGAGGTGATCGAACTTGAGTAAAATAGCGTCAGCGTTGAACATACATTTTTCTATCAGAAACAGTAGCCATTGATGACGAAATAAAATATTTCCTTGGGATGAATATATAATTTCATTGCAATTAATAAAAAATAATATAACATTATCCAGTTAACTGAATGGTTTTTTAAAGACAGTTGTAAGCAATTGAAACATTCGTTTCAAGGGAATATGCAACTTTATTAAATATCAAAATAAAAGTCTAATAGGCCCAGATTCAATATTATCAAAAGAAATACACAACGTTCAAATTATTATTAAAATGAATAAAGAACATTTGATTTATTATCGAGAATAAACAAGTGACATTTTATTTATTATGAACATAAACGAATAACATTTTATTCATTGTTAAAAAGAAATAAATATTCTATTCATTATTATCCAAATTATTGTTCTCGGCGTCATTGAACGCTCGTAACGCTATTCGTTCGTTTCTTTAATTAACAAAGTTCCTTGGAAATAAATAAAGTTGATGTTGTCTTTATATTTTATTTTCCCCTTCGTTTGTTTTACGATTTTTCGGACAGGACGCGAGCGCGAGACAACTTGTCCGCGCAATTTTCTTCCATCGACGTTCAACCGTCACGTCCATTTTTAATTTTTCACTTCTCCCGATGACAAACGCGCTATAGTTTAACTCCCTCGTTCGTTCCGTGTCGTCGTCTCGTATAATAATTCACGAAGGATTCTGCGCCGCGAGAAAAAAAAACGTTAATGGTCCTGTCAACGACGTTCCCCGAGCTCGGACACACGACTCAATAATTAAACGGGGATGTCGAAAGACTCGAGACTCTTCTTCGCTCATTCTTCTCCATGTGGACGCGAGTTTCGCCGGACGAACGAAAAATAACATAACTGCATACTAATTCCTCTCTCACACACACAATGCATCACGCCGACATTCATTTTGAGTGTACATTACAGTAAAGAAAAATTATACTTCTGAGTTGTCGAACATTTGTCGGTGACTCAAAAAATACGAAAAATCCAACTTGATCAATTGTTTCACGAAGTAAAACGCGTTTTTGGTTTCTCGCACTTGATTTACTTTCGAGCGCTGAATTCACAGAAAACCTGAAAAGGACAGCGATAATATTCTCGGGGAATTTTCGTGATTTTTTTCTGCAAAAATGTGTGCACATTTCCAAATTATTATTTTATTTTCATTGAAGAGTATTTGAAGAGCAATTGAAGGGTGCCGATTTTTTTTTCGACGGAGTTCTGCCGTTTGGACGTTAAAAAAAAGGACAAAAATCGGCAATTAAGAATGTTTTGAGACTCGGAGTGTGGAACGGCCTGTAGAGGATGCAGATCGTTGGCCACTGTCTGCATCGAGTGATTCGCCGCTGGCTAATAGTGACTGGCGCGAGGAGTCGCATGCGCACATATATGTACAAAAGTGTGAACACGAGTCGTGCGAGAGAGCCGAGAAACCGTGGCAGCGAGCGTGCCGCGCATACACAAACGGACTCGCCGATTTTTTCTTATCGATTCTTTTTTTTTCTCGTCTCCTTTTCCTTGCCGGGTGACTCGGTCAATCCGCAATGGTCATTACACGGCCCGGTTGCGCGGGTCGCCGAATCGACGACTTTGGTCAGCGCTGACCGAAATATCGCGATTTGTGGCCAGTGACCTCCACTCGTTTGAGGACTCGAAAAATTCGACGCTTTTGGTTATTTTGGTACATTTCGAAAAGTTTGGCGATTCGGCTGTATTTTAGTCCGCCTTCGAGTATGTTCAAATTCATATTTAAGCATTAGACACGTATTTTTTTTATATCCGGAAAAACGGACTCAAGAGGGGAAAATATCGCTTTACATTCGAAGAATTTTGTTTTTTCTTTCATTCCGATCGGTGGACTGCTTGCGGGTGAAACTGCAAAATCACCCCTCGACACGCCTTTTTGAGAGCTAGTTTCCCCCCTTGAAACTATTTTTCCCCCGATAAACAAAAACGTGTCCAATAGTTTTCTATGCATATCACATATACGAGTTTCAACAAAATCAAGGGTGGACGGTTGAGGTTTTCCTTTCGCGGAGGGCTCTATTTTGTGGGGGCGTAAGAAGGGTCCTTCTCAATTATTGGTAAATTACAAAAAAGTTGGCGAAAAGTTAGTGGATTTAGAAATTTTATAATTTTCCCTGTAAAGTCGCAGCTACGAAAATTCTTGTGCTAGTCACATTTTTCCGAGTTTTATCACTAATATTTTCTTCAAACATTCAGCGATCCCCTGCTTTTATTGTCGTTACGGAACCATTCGACTTTTCTCAACACACGTTAGCAGTTTATATCAGGCATCTAGAGTTATTTAGTGTATAAATTATAAGATATAAATGTGGCCAGCTTGTCATCTCCATATAGCAGCGTATAAATGCAAGGATTTTTGGAGTCGTAATTTGTCGTTAAAAGTTCGGTAATTTGACTTGAAATTTTACCAGCATACTGGGATGTATTTTTGGTTGATTGTGGACGAAAACCAGTGGATTGTTAAATATTCGGGTTCGTGAAAGGAATACCTTAAGTGATGTACCTTGTAAGAGTCTTACCTCATCTTGAGAATGTTGAAGGACTCGATGGTGAGAAAGAGCTTGGAGGATCATGACCATCCATCGGGTGGCTGATCGCATGTTCGTCGTTTGCTACGAACACTCCTAACCTGAACGAGGGGACATTCTCTTTACGGTGATAATTCTTTATTTATTTGGTACCCTAGTGGACTGTCGTACCCTGAGGAAAATAGCTGCGTCGTAACTGAAATTATCTAATCGTTAGGCTCGTGCGAATGGACGACAAGATAGAACTGTTCTCTCTCTCTCTCTCTCTCTCTCTCTCTCTCTCTCTCTGTCTCTGTCTCCCGCTTTTGTAAGATTCAGGGCACAAACTCCAGCCTGGCAAAGTCCAAAATTGTCACCTCGATTTCCCACGCAACCGCAGCTATGCAAGTTATGCGGAACAAATACCATAATCTCTGCCTCCCCCTCTCCACCGCTCTCTTTCTCTCCCCACATCTGCGCACTTCCTCTCACCGCACTCGGTTAATACCGGTCATCGTTCTCGAAACTTGCCACAAACTATCCAACAAATAAAGCAATATTCATTTTCTCTTTCATACACAAACACCGAGGGTATCGATTGCGTCCAAGTGCGTACACGATGGAGTAGAGATTGAAGGCAGTTATTTTGAAAAAGCAGGCACGATTTATTGCTGGTATCACTTACAATGTAACAAATGCGTACTAAGAATGTAGGACTAAAAGCATTGCCGAAGAAATATGCCCTTATGGAACTCTATACTATCGTCTGCAGTTGCGAGAATTTTTAAGTACGTGTATATGTGTATTTAAATCGATATGTATATAAGCATAGAGAGAGGGAGGGAGCGAGAGAGAGAGAGAGAGAGAGAGAGAGAGAGAGAGAGAGAGAGAGAGAGAGAGAGAGAGAGAGAGAGAGAGAGAGAAATAAAGGTTGGCCTTCATCAAGACATATTCTCTTGTCAATAATTTTTACTTCCTTTCCTTCCGCCGCCTTTCTCCTCTTCAGCTCGGAAAAATCTAAATGCAACCAGTGGCCATACAAAGGAGTAAGAAATCAATTCGACTTTAATGCCACTGCGGCACGTTTCGATTACAATAATTAATTTATAGGCTGTAAAATCCGGCCAACAACTCGGGGTTATAAATTTCTTCTACGAGTATTTCTTTTTGTCGCGATAAGAAGGATTTTCTCGTAAAACGCAATAAATTGGTCGGTACAGCCGCTCAGCTGAGCGTGCTTTGAAAATTTGAAAAATGCCACTCAAAGTGTTTTTTTTCTTTCTTTCAAGAGGACAAATTCCGCGCACGAGGTAGAATGATCTTGTGTACAACAAAAAAAAAAGGAAAACACGTGTACAGCAGAAGATAAATGACGTTCGAACGAGGATGTAAGGTTGAAAAAAAATCGTCATTTTAACGAAGCGCCATTTTTGTTACTGGTGGTACGGAGAGTTACGTGGACTCGCTGTATGTAATGACGTACATCCCCAGGCGTAATTAACTCGCCCATTGGCTACCCGATAATTGAACATCGCTCGAACACAATTCTCGATTCCAGCAAGTCTACACATTTATTTTCGTACGTAGCTACATACGTTCACGCGGGCCTCGTCATTTTGCGACGTTGGCGATGGTTTTACGTATCGTCGCGCCTATGGGACCATTCGTACAGAATCGTGATGCTTCTGCGGACTCGCCGCTTCGGTAGAAAACTATCGAGTTGAGCTTCGATCCCTTGCATCCCGTGCACAAATTGTCGTAGGGTTCCTATTTAATTCCCATACTTATTCCTACTCCCTGATACGGATCCAATGGGTCATCGCACTGGATCGCTATATTAAAATGTCATGCTCGTACATTGGATTCAAATTGGGATTCCCATTGCATTCTGTACGTTTAATTCTCTAAACAAAAATTATCGATACACAAAGCGAGTGGATTGAAAAGTATAAATCTCTGCTTAAACAAGTATAAATAGCTTAAAAAAATATATCTTTAAAATACATGTGAATCAGATTATCTGAAAATCCACTATAGTTTTTTATTTTGCTGCACTTTGATATAATATCGCCACACAAGTACACGCTCGCGAAGCGTGCAGGTTACGTCTCAACACGCCGATTTTTCACTCGTGACTTTTCACATATTTTCGATTCGAAGGTGGTAGGGATTCTCCAAAGGCCGTCATCGGGGAACAATGCAGAATCCAAAAGGATCGCAATGGGGACTCCCTGTGTGCGGTGTCCCTAACAAATCCTTGTAGAGATGTGGGTTCCATCTTGGGACTCCTCAACAAATTTCTGCACGGGATTATTGAATATCAAGATAGGAAACTAGAAAAATAATTAAAAGCTGAAGTCTTCAGATTTGTAACGACGAGTCCGATTTCCCTAAACTTCGCTCATAAGCAAATGATTAAAATAAGTTTAAGTAACGATCAGTTATCAATATGGAAAAGACGGTGATTGGGTTTTAGGGGCCTCGTCTGCTGCCGGGCCATGGCCCCTTACTCTGATCCTTGATTCCAGAAGAAACAGCCCTGGTATTATGAGCCACTTGAGATACATCCCGACAGCTGGTAGACGCCCCCTCGAGTCATAAAGAAAAGCGACGAAAAACTTTTCCCTTCAACACACGTACACGCGCACACACACAAGTGCACAGGCACATGAGTAGAAAGGAGGTCGTATGAATACAGAAGAATAATTAGACAACAATCTCTTGTCTCTTTGCCAAACGCCGTCGCCTCTCGAAATGTCAATTGTCGAAGAAACGAAAGGACGTAATTCTTGCCACTCGGGATGCTAAGTTACGCGTTTGACGTCATTTTGTTGAACGAAAAGTCGATGGCTGCATCCGCGCGAGCATGTACGACGGAGGCAAAGCCGTCGCGTATTTCTCATCTCTGCTCTCCGCGGGAGACTCTGTAGAACGCTTGCTTTGCCAACCACGAAGAAGGCTGTTGGCAAGGACGACCGCATTAAGAGCGCGTTCCTCACGATTTTTTTTCTTCTTCCTTTCTTCTTCCTTTTTTTCATCGCGACTTATTATCTCTCGACACTTCTGCGTAACGTTGCTCACGTTACTGCGTTAGTCGATTAATCAAGATGTGCGGTGGTGGTGACGAAAGAGAGAGAGAGAGAGGGGGGGATGCCTTGAGGACATTTCTTCATTGCTCATAAATTTATAATTAATAGCTGCGTTTTCGGCGCGCGATGTCTCTTTTTTTTATTCGTCCGATTATCCGCCTCGAGAATTTGCACCGTTTTAGACTGGTCGTACTGTTTGGACGTTCGCGAGGCCATTGCTTCCGTTCGCTCACTCTTAGCACATGAAGAAACCACGAACACGTACGCATTTGTGCATGCGAGTGTATATTCGCGATTCGAACATCGCCAAACGGTGATGCACTTGTTCCCGTGACTACCTGCATACAGGGTGCCCCGGAGTAGCTCAATACTCAGGCGGATATTATGCTCGGGCCCAGACCCATATGTAATTAACTACATGGCATAACGCCCAACAGCCTAAATAATATTCCACCCTCTAAGCTGAGTTCTTGTAAAAGATTCATCGAAATCGATTCGGTAGTTCTCGAGTTATAAAATTGCAAGCGTACAGACATACGACAGATCTATTTTGTGTTTAATATGTTTTTCTTCCAAGTCATACATCGACGGAAAAATTCTATTGATATTAACTAATCGCGACTATTGGATCTTTTTTAAATTTGAATTAACTAGATTATTCGTGAAATTAAATTGTTTCTATTGCATTCCATTATTGGAATTATTTAATTTAAATATATTCATTCGTTCAAATCAAAATCTATTTAATATCGTCCGATAACTAAATATTTTATTTAATCCTAATAGATCTGTGATTCGGTTTCATCTGTTCAAAAAACAATTTAGTTGAGTCCATTAAGTGTATTTATTTGATTTTTTCAAAATTTGAATTAAATAAAACTTTCGGAGAGTCAAATATTTTTCTATTTGATTGAACTAATGGTTTGTCTTTATTGCGACACACATATCAAAGAGTGGGGGTAGAGAGGGTGGAGAGACAGGAATTATATATATGTATATATTTCAAACATAACACATCTATATATATAGATTATGTTTGAAAAATCTATAAGATGTTATACGATAAAACTCTCTGATTATCACAATGATATTAACTAATTGATATAGTTTATGTGATACAACAAATAAATAAATGAATTCATTTGGTCTCTTATGTCGGATCTGCGACCACGATGTTTCAAGCACTCGGTAGCATAGGGGCAGCGTGCGTAGCTATGAGTAGGCAGGTTAGAGCTTCTATACCATACGAGTGAAATATTTTCTTTGAAAAAAACATCATTGCAGAAGGCCAGGGAATGACGAATTATTATTAAGTGTTTCATTTCATTTTGGATTTATGAAATATTTTATGCTTACAGTACACTTAGAATTACTTATTATTTAGTATAATTTATAGAATTATTTATTAAATTTCGATATATTTAATATTTGAAAAGAATAGCTGAAACAAATAAAAAAATATCTTTGAAACAAATAAGATCGTAGTTGGTGGTGAGACAAGGAAAAAACCTATTTGATTTAAGCAGATCCTATTTAAATAAAAAATTTTTTTTGGCAGTGTATTAGAATGCAGAGATGGTAGAAGCCTCAAAACATGGGCCAGTATACGAGGTGCAGTTCATTCCTTGGTGTCCAATTCAAACGATGTCTTAGCAAAGAATTCCCGAAACCACCCAAGCCTGATGGCCTCCACCAGAATCTAGTTGGGCTCTGTTATCGTGATTGATATTAGGGCAGCTGAGTTCGATCCCACAAAGGCCTCGAATTTTATCAAGTCTGCCCTGTCAATTGTCCGCAGTTGGGCACCACATCCAACAAGAACTTTGGACAGACATTGACAAGTGGAGTACTTTTGGAAATCTCAAAGTGTCTGGTTGGCTAGCTGACTTTGGGGGTTGACTTTCGACAATCGTTCCGGATCACCCTGTATACACCTGTACCACCTGTGATCGTGACAATCGCGAGCTTTGCTCCGCATACCGGTGTATACGCGAATAGCAACGCGTTGCTGCAATATTATAAGAGCCGGGACAAACAGGCAAGGAGACCTTGGCATCGAACATAGACCGAATGCTCGGGCTCATTGGCTATCTTGATTCGCAACGTGTACGTACGTCGATGCATTGCAAAGGCGTGCAACAAATATAAAAGCAATTCCTTAAACGAACAATCGCCAGCGAACTTTGTCCAAGTTCCGATAAATTGAATTCTTCGAGTGGATAGATCTGAGAAAATACATTTATGAGACTCTAATTACCGTTGAAACGAATGAAGTCATAGGGATGTCGTCAGCCTCCCACTTGCGAATTTGTACCATCGAGTAGAATGTTAAATTGGATAGAGTAGCATTCGCATAAGACCTGAAATTTGGAAGAACGGTTGGTGGATTCTCCATCAGGACAACGCGCCAGCCCACAAAGATGCTTTCAACCCAGAAGTTATTGACGAAGCACGAGATCCCCATTTTGGAACGTCCACCATACTCACCGGACCTAGCCCCGAGTGACTTTTTCTTATTCCCGAAGATCAAGTCTTCGCTAAAAGGCACCATGTTAGAGTTAGTTGATGTGAATTAAAAAGCGGCCAATCTCATAAAGGATTTCTCAGAAAAGGACCTGCAACATTGCTCCTAACAGAGGAAGATTCGTATGAAGAGATGTAGGGATCGGGGAGGCGACGACATTGAAGGGACTACATGTCCATTGAACAATTGTGTAAACGAACGTTTTTAGAGCATCAGTCCGGTTAAGGCAGGATTCTACTTTGAAACCATGAAAAAAACGCTATTTTCGTGAATTTTTTCTGAGAATACTATTAAAGATATCGATATGGGGTTTAAACTGTTCAATAAATACACTCTTTAAGTACATAAAAAAAAAAATTAAATGTATTTTATTCATGTTTTGTACACGTAAAATACGTTTAAAGCCAACGCCTCGAAAAGCAGGTACCGTTGCCCTGGTCGTGAAATCTTCCCGACGGATGGTCTGAAACAAAAAAATCAAATAGTTTCATGTTCAGTATGTCTTCAGGAACCGACCTAACTAGAATATTTTATATACGTGCAAAATTAACAAAATGGCGGCTAAAATACGAACAAAAAATGCGTTTTTTTGGGTCTTTTTTTGCAATAAAAAAATAGTTCTAATCAAAATTTTAAGTTGATTGTAGTTAGGTCGGTTGGTACACACATATAGAATATGTGTTCCAAATTTCATAAGGATCGGTTCAGTACTTTTTGAGTTATTACGACCACGGTACTTGAAAATGTCGTTTCGAGAAAAACGCGTTTAAAGTTTTGGTGAGTGATAGGTAGGTGCTCTGGTAGGTGCGTTCGAAAGACGAAAAAGGATAGTTAGACTGCTTGGAACTTTATAAAATTTTGACCGAACATTCTTGAACATATTTACTTTCGAAAAATGTAAAAAAAAAAAAATTTTTTTCAAAGTTTCAAAGTAGAATCCTGCCTTAAATTGATAGCCACACCTCCTGTAATGTCCGCACTTACCGCCAAAAAGAAACTGGAGAAACACCAGTAGTTGACGCCCATCCGATGTCCGACTGGAGCGATCTCCCATGTCTATGGACTGGGCCAATACTTGGGTAGTTGGGCACTTAGCGATTGGCTTGCGTAAAGTTAAAAATATAGCCGCCTGTACCCGTGCAGAAATTTTCATAGAGTTCCAATTAGATTCCCATATTTGTCCCTACTTTCTAATAAAGATCCAATGGGTCATCGCAAATTAATGGAAATGGAATCCAATATACGAATCCGATTTATATCCTAAAGGATCCCCGCATTATCTGGAGATCCGGGGAACAGAATCCCATACGATTCTTGATGTATCCCTTTGCATTCTGTGCGTTGCATATTTTAATCAAACAACACAGGTATACAAAATGAGTGGAGCCTAAAAAAGTATATATCGTTTGAAGAAGTATATTTTAATAATCGATTTGAGTCACTTCGCTGAAAATCCACTGTGATTATCGTTTGTTATTTATTTCACTGCAATTGGACACAATATCACCGTACACGTATACGCTCACGGAAAGCGCAGCTTTCGTATTTTGCCGAGTTGTTTCTAGTGACTTTCCACGTATTTTCCATCCGAACGTGGTAAGAATTGTCAAACGGTGTTCATCAGGGAACAGTGCAGAATCCAATCGGATCCCAATGAGGACTCCCCATGCGCGATGTCCTCAACAAATTCCTATAGACATATGGGTGCATCTTGGGATTCCCGAGAAAAAATTCTTAGAATTGAGAATTTTTAATAAAAATTCTCAGAAATGAGAATTTTAAATAAAAAATTCTCGGAATTAAAAATTGGGCACTCCCCAACAAATGTCTACACGGATATCTGCATAAATTTTTCAGTTTCCCTGTTCCCTCGTGCGAACAGTATTGTATTAGGACACAAGTGCCTGCGGGCAACACCGGGAGAGGGGGGAGGGTTGCTTCTAACGAACTGGAAGTATCAAAGTGCCATGAACGGAGTAAATGTGAAATATACGAGATCGTTAAAGCCAGCAAGGACATACGAATGAACATTAGGAATTAGAAATAATAATGCCAACACTGATTAGCCTTTCGTGTCAAATGAAAAATATCTATCGGATATTTTCCGTCGATTATCAAAGTTCCTCGAATCAGTCGTGCAATACCAACTGCAGGCTAATTGAATCGCAACTTCGTTAATTCAGAGTTCGCGCGCTCTCTCCCATCTCTCTGTTTCGTGTTTCCCTTCTTTTGTCTCGCAATTAACGTTTAGCCACGGCGTTTCGATTGACTCGTGGTGGACCGAGAGTGTCAGCTGTTGTCGCGTGACGAGTGAGAAACGCGAGTTTAATCGTTTTCGACGATCGCGGGTCTGATCGTACCGCGCGGGTCACTTAACTCGATGAACGCACGAGGCCGCGCGCTTCGACCAATGTGGATCAATGGATGCCGACGTGACGAAAAAAAAAGACAAAAAAACAGCACAAAAAGCGCAAAAACAAATTACCGTCGAATTGCCGCTGAGTCGATTGAAGGAAAAGTACGAAATCTCGTGCGCGGAGCGTGCGATCAAGAAAGACGACGATTGATCAATCTTGCGCGATAAATTTTTCATACCTGCGATAAATTTGAGATAATTTGTTTGGAATAATAACAGTGGGCGTCGGGGTCTTGAAACTAAAATTTGCTATAAATTGTTAATGAGAAGAGAGAGGGCAACGTGACGATTAAAAAAGAAAAGGAGGAAAAATATCGGCACGCTTTGTCACGTGAGAGTGACTTATTAGGGTGGGAGAGGTGGCGCACTTTTTTCTGCTCATCACAACAACGCGTGACTCACTCATATATCATTATCTCTCTGTCTCTTTCGGGCCGTCTTTCTCTTTCTATATATTTTTTCTCGGCCGGTAAAAAAAGTGTTTTTATCCATACGGTAAATTTCTTATCAATGTTGATCGCGCTAATTGCCCACGAGAGCGAGATAGATGAGCTTAGCAGCGTAATTCAGGCTGCGACTGCAAACGGCTCCTGTCTCGAAAATTAAGCCACCCCCGGAGACGAGCATTAGCGAGTATCAGCCAGTTTAAATCGGATCACAAATTAATAACCAAGAATCTTTGCCGCATCGTACGTACGCGCCTCTATTGTTTTGTCCACCTCCCTCTTCCCTCTCGCCGCGTTTTCTTATAGTCCAACTTTTAATTCCGGCTCTTCCGCCGTTCGTGATATAATACGTGTGTCCGTTCGCGATTTCCACGGAAAATCATCGGAGTCGCGTTCCTCCTCGCGAGGACAATAATGATTGGCGAATGGCGCGAGTACGTGGAATTCACGCGAGATTAGAAATAAGTCCGATAGACTTTGAGTTGCTTTCGTGGGAATCGCGTCGCAAACTTTCCGCCTCAGGGTGTCGCACGTTTCGTGCAATAATGAACGACTCGATCCCCTCGAACGTAACGTTCGTATCGGTATCACTTTTTTGTTTTTTCATCTTTTTGGAGCTAGAAAGAGAGAGAGAGAGGGGACATTGAAAAAGATAAAAATATATAGAGCGATAGATCTAGACAAATAAAGCGATTTCTTATGCCCCAGCGAACTGTAGAACAAATGACACGATACAAAACTATCAAAAATTAAATAAAAATGGAAAAATCTCCTCGACTTCGATAATTAAAAAATTTATGTCAAGTGCGTCAGCTAATGGGCCGGGAGGGGGGGTGTAGACATTTAGACTTATATATATTTTTTCGAACCTCTGGGGGCGGGGGGGGGGGGGGGATTCGTGCCCTCTCTGGTGACAAAACTCTGGTGGTAAAACAAAAGGCGTTGAACCTACAACTAACCGTCTTCTTCTCACAACGAATAAAATAATAAAATAAAATGGGATGAATTTTTTCACTCAACAATAAATTAGTATTGTAAAACTGAGAGAGATAGAAAAATAATAATGATAATAATATTACAATATAAAAATAAAACAATGATGATGACTGTAGTCATAATAATGATAGCAGTAACGAAAAACAACATAATATTTATGATAATTATAATGATAAAATAAATAATAACGATCATAATAAAACAAGATGATGGTATTCAAGTTAGCATCGTTGGAATGCAACGAGAGTTTTCGTATTACATTTCAATTTCCTCACTTCCATTACTATGCAAACTCCTTTTTGCATATTTATATTCTGAATCTCTGAATAAGTGTTTTAAAAAATAATTAAGGAATGTCTGTGGAAAAAATTGCCGGAAGAACAAAAAAGATATTAATGAGTATTCATTTCCAGTGCATTCCAACGATGCAAACTCCCGTCTCGTACAAGATGAATATTATCTCGCAAGATAAGGCTTAATATCTATAAAAAGAAAAATCGAGGCCGCGGACACGATTATGACGCTGAGGTTTGCATTGTCGGAATGCAACGAAGATAATTCTTTTGAATGAATCCAATTTTTTTGTTGGCCGATTCAGGCTCCGAAAGTCGGTCAAACGTTTTTACGTATTCTTATTAGAAATTCACGACTTCAATTGGCAAAAAACGGCTTAGTATAATAAAAATAAAGAAACAAAAAAAAATCGTTGCATTCCAACAATGCAAACTTCAACGTCATTGAAGATCAACAGTTTTTTCGAGCGTAAAGAAATGAATCTTGATATTCCGAATCTCTCTGTCCCAATTCGCATCTCATCTAATAAGAAAAAAATACAAGTCGCGATAATATTGTCAAATTCTAATGGTAACCTAAACAAATGTGTATGCTCATTATCTACGTAATTTAGCTTGAAAAAAAGAGCTCGATTAATTGTTTATTTTTCGACCCGTTCCCTGGCCAATGCCTCTCCTCGACTTGTCGGTCGGCTCCTTCCCCGTCGTGCCCGTTCCCAATATGTTGAAGCATCCAGGTAGTCGACACGCGAAAGGATGGTCGCGTCCCAGAACGATGGGGGAAAAAGTGGCGGAGGTGGCGATCCAACGGTGACCGCGGGTAACGACAATGACGCGGCGGTTTACACGGTATCGGTAAGCGGGGTCGGTTACAGGAACGAAGGTTACAAGGAGGACGGTGGTGACGGTATACCGCCAGAGCCGACGAAACCGCCCCAATTTCCGCTCGCCGAGGACGACAGCCAGTCTCGAAAATTTCGACTGTCGCGTGGGGAAAAATGGCGCATACTGAAGAACATCGGTACGGTATCGATCGCTTTCATGGTCCAGTTCACCGCGTTCCAAGGCACCGCCAATCTTCAGTCTTCCATCAATGCCCACGACGGACTCGGGACGGTTTCCCTATCGGCGATTTACGCCGCCCTCGTACTCTCCTGTATCTTCGTGCCTACTTTCCTCATAAAAAGGCTCACCGTAAAGTGGACGCTTTGCGTCTCGATGCTCTGCTACGCGCCGTACATCGGCTCGCAATTCTACCCACGCTTCTACACACTCGTACCGGCGGGCGTTCTACTCGGCCTCGGGGCGGCCCCCATGTGGGCAGCCAAGGCCACCTATCTCACCCAGGTCGGTGGCGTTTACGCCAAACTCACCGATCAACCGGCCGACGCCATAGTCGTTAGATTCTTCGGGTTCTTCTTCCTCGCGTGGCAGACCGCTGAACTCTGGGGCAATCTCATCAGCTCGCTCGGTAAGTTCCTCAAACGGCTTCGACGATTTTATACAGGAGACTCGAAGCGACTGCACTCAGAAAAAAGATTTATTAAGGACAAAGAATTTTGTCTCCCGGCGAATAAGTTTTCTTATTCGTATGTCGGCCTACTACGATTGTATTAACAGCTAAGAACATTTTTTATTTAACTTTATGTTTAAGATTTACTAAGAATATTTCTTAACATCTAATACGATATATAAGTTGGAAGAAATAGGTCTTTTATGTCCGACAAATAGAGTTTTTCTTAACATCTAATAGGATTCTTCATAATCCCCCAGCTGGTTTTCTTCGAGGAATTGTGTCATTTCGTCCGTCATTATTTTTTCACTTGATCGTTTTTTTCTCACTTAATATTCTTACTTACACTCAAATCATTCCTCACTGTCGAGTTTCTCACTTCCGAAACGCAACACTGACACTTGTGCCAAAAGCATTGGCATAGGAAGAAGCTACATGGTAAGCGTATGCGTGAGCTACATCTGACGAGCGGCCTGCCGTCGGGCCCGTCGCGTTGAAGGGCAAAGTGCGCATGCGCGCATTAGTATCATAGTCGCGAAATAAGAGGTTTTCGTGATTGGAAAGTAGTATTTATTTGATTTGAGGAAATATTTATTCAAATTTTCTATTTTAAATATGGCTTTTAATTGATGTGAAAAATCGGCACGTAAAGAAACATATTTAGTGACGCCGAATAAATTCTGTGGTTACAATCACATAAAAACTGTCTCCATACGAGTAAACGTTTATTAATTTCTAAGAAATTATGTTCTAATGTGCCAATTTATTGAAACATAATAAATCTTTTTTCTGAGTGTGCGGCGTCCCTATCAAATCCCTATAGAGATGCAGTAGGATCTGGGCACTCCCCGACAAATTTCTCCACGGGTTGTAACAGTTATTTCATTCAACTAACAAATACATTGAATAAATGATCAAGCCTGCGGAAAGTTGTGTCCGATAATCTTTCCGCACGTATGGATGTGTTCATCGATAGAAATGGAATCCACAAATTACCGTCACGCTGGGAAGGAACCATCACTGGCGGAAATGATATTCTTTTGTAATTATTCATAAATTTATTGGAAATGTTTTTTTTTCTTTCAAGTAAAAAAACAGACAAAACTTTCCGCTCCGTTATTTCGTCGCTTCGTCTTAATATTTCGTAGGCCTGTCAATGAACAATTTTCTAGATACAAGTGATCTTTCTCTGTGTGGTGAGCCCTGTCGTTTCACGTCCGTTTGCCCGTCCGTCGCAATGACAGAATCACACAATGACAGAATCAACTTTTATTACCGAGCGCACAGGGACGACACGGGACAAAATTAAGTACACGAAGGTACAGATGATAAATTGAAAGTTTCGATTGCCGAAAATGACGATTTGCCAATTTTTCGACTCATTTGGGAAATATTCGTCACGAAAACCCCTCAATTATTTCCATAGTCCCTTACTTAGAGATCCAGAATAAAAAATTGAAAAACAATATGCTGTGAAATAGAAAAACGGGGAATAAACATTTGAAAAAGAAATTTCGTTTCATCGCAACGGTGCAAACTTCACGACCGTAAGTTTCGTACTTCATTTTGTCCAGTGCAGTATCTAAATATATGGCCGTAGAATATTTTCAACCCATCCTGCCTATCTGCGTTATATCTTCGTAATTTTGTTTTATTGACAACCCTGAAGAATAAAAAAAATACATTGTTGATTTTGAAGGCATTGGGACTCATCTAATGTTGAGTATGGGAACAATGCGCTATAAGGACAAGCCTGGAAGTTAGATGTTTTTTAAATCAACTTTTCCACATATATATGTATATATTATTTCTATGTACATAAACTTACGAGAATACGAAGACAGTCTCGTACTAGAAAGGCCTGCGATACCTGCGCCTCGGGCTGCCGCAATTATTTGCATCTTGCGGGTTTCTCCCCACCGCTTTTTTTTACTCGGGCTGGCATAACGCATAATGGTTGAATAATTAATGAGAAAATATTATACGCTCGTGGTCTCTCTCTCTCTCTCTCTCTCTCTCTCGTATTCTCGCGGCCTCTCGATCTCCCACTTCCATTTATTCGCTCGACGCATGACACAAAGCAGCGGTATAATAACGGTAACAAATCTTTGAATACGCTAACCGAGCCGAGAATGACCCGCCAAGTATAACGAGCGCGGGAGAGAGAGAGAGAGAGAGAGAGAGAGAGAAAAATAAATACCGCAATTATCCGGCACACCATCTCGCCAATGATAATAAAACTCGAATGTCGCGCGGATAATTAGCTCGGCAATCCGACGAATCGCTTCTTCGCGCATAATCAACGCTAAGCGCGATATGCATTTCAATCGCGGACACAAAAACCAACATTACGAGAATAAATGAGATTATACGAGCTTGTCACGAAGTTATCCTTGACAATTAATCGAATATCATTTTTTTAGCATGTTTGGGTTTGTTTGGGTTCTGGCAGAAAAAGGGTTCGAAGGAAACATTTGCTTTTATTTTTTTTACTAAGATTTATTCGAATTGTCGATAGCTCACAATAGTGAAAGACAAGTTCAATTATGAATTTAATGGCGCGTAATTATTTTATTTAAACATTCAATCGAATTATCTCCTTGTGCCCTCGAAAGAATTTTCCTCAACGTAAATCAAATCGAGAACGATTTTTTCTCCCAATCACGCATATATAATAATAATAACAACAATAATAATAATGACAAACAAATATAAGTCTTCAAATAATTATTCTGCGGACTAAAAACAAATTTGTATTTTCCCTGCATTGCGAAAAAGATGGAAAATGCGACATCATCGTGATAAAAAAATAAACAACAATTTATTAGACAATTATTTACAACGATTTCGAGTGCAGTACGTACGATAAAAAAAGTCGATTTCCGTATCGCTATTATTGGAGGCTGATTCGAATTTTTTTTGCGACTCGAGTGATTATTACTCCTGAGTATATGGAGACTATCGAAATACCGTTAAGAATTTTCTCGTCTCTGTCACTTCTCTTATTTCAATGTCATTCCGGTATACGAGCACGCACCTACCTATATATATTCATTTATCTATGCGAAAGGGTAATTTTGGAGACACTTGGCTTCACGAGCCGCCCTCAAAGTAGCCAATCGTCCTCATATTCACTATCACCTGAGCTCCAATGTCTTTAAAATGACTTTTGCACAAACGTCACTATATGTATATGAAAGCCAGTTTGTGGACTGTCCTGTCCCCAAAATCAACGATTCGTTCGAGAAAAAAGGGGGGACCGTCCTCAAAACAGCTACATGTGCCAATAGTCAACATTACGTGGATATAACGCGTTCCAAATGTTATTTTCCCCGTATATAGGAGTGTTTTTTTTTACGGCGTCCTCGGGTGTTACGAGGTATACGAGTAGACATTTCCATTATCGAATGACTCGCTGAATCACGTAAATTCATACGATCGTGAGAGGAGAAGAAAGGAAATAAGAAGGGACAAGGGAGAGAGGGAGAGGGAGAGAGAGAGAGAGAGAGAGAGAGAGAGAGAGAGAGAGAGAGAGAGAGAGAGAGAGAGAGAGAGAGAGAGAGAGAAACGCCACCATTCTCGAGGCTCAAGCGAACTCGCACCGTCGAGTGGTACGAGTCAACGTTTGAATAGCGCGAGTAGTACGAGTCGGCGCACGGGCCGTCTCGTGTCTGAGCCAACAATGGACCCTTCTCCTATTCACCTCCATGTTTCACCCTCCCGCACCGCGCAGCTACTTGACGAACCCCCGCGCACAACTCCCGGCGCCATACTGTTTTACCGTTTTTTGGGTCCTCCCCTCGGGCTTTTTCTCTCCGATATTTTCACGCGTCATTGAACAACCTTCACGAATATGGGGAAAAAGTCGCTTCGAGCCGTTCTTTCGAGCATTGTTGTCTTTACGGTACTTCCTCTTCCCAGTCGCGGAATCTTCAGGTGCCGAGACCGTTATTGGTGTTTTTCCTTACGGGTTACACCGAGCTCGGAGCCGGAAAAAAGAGATTGCTTTTTGAAACGAGGCTTTTGCGCAGGTTTCCATTTTTTTAGCGCCGAAGAGTACGGTTTTGAGTATTTAGTACAATAGTTAGTTTTTTGCATAAAATTATCTAGTGCTCGAACGGAGGATTTGATAAAATAATGATTTTTGAAAAATAGCCGCACTTCAAAGTGAAAGAATCGATTTTCGATGAAAAAAGCCTGTGTTTCCGTTGATAAAACAACGATGCATCGAAAAAACGAAACGTTCATTCGTACAAACACTGCTTCTTGATATGTAAAAGACGCTTGCAAAATTTGGCGTTGATCGGTGCGATGATTTGTGATATATCGTGGTCAACAATGTTGCAAAAGTAATTTTGAGAAAAAGACGTTTAAAGTCCGCCGGTTGGCGAAACCTACGTACAAACGCCCATAAAACTCACAACGGTTTTAACGGATCGACTTGAAATTTTCAGAGACTTTTTGTTGCATGTTACATTTTGAGAAAGCGTCGAAAACCGAAAATCGTTATTTAAAAAAAATTCAACTAGGTGCAAGCCCTTAACCCTTAATATCACTGTGTGACGGTTCTTCCAAACTCACAAAATCCCATAATGATATTTGATCCTTTTTTCAATCAATGTCACACGACGGCTATAAACCGTTCTATGGTTTTTTTTAGTGCAATTCATGGAAACTAGATGGCGTTAGTTTGATGAAAATTTGTTCCAAGTCCGCTTATTGAGTGAATACAAGATTCGAGTTTGCGTAAAGTTTGCGAAAATTGAGAAAAATATCGAAACGACTACGAAATCGATATCAACAACGACGGCATTGTGCTACAAGAAGCAAAACAACTGCTTCAAAGCATTTCATACGTCATAAAGGAATGTTACTACACAATGTAACATGTCTGCCACACTTTCTTTATTGCTTTATAACTAGACCCCTCATCAAAGTGTTGAATAACAAATACGTGTTTTTTTAATTTTTAAAATTAAAACCTACCATAAAGTCAACTATTTTTAATTTTCGACGTTGTTGAGTTATGAAAGGTAATAAAGTTAAATTTTGTTTCTGTTTTTTTCTGCAAAAAATTCCAGTTCACTCGCCTCTCGATGCATAATTTATGTACATTTTGAAGTGCATTAAAGTTATAGAAAGTCTCGCGATAAATGTTGCATCCTCTTCCCGTTTGGTGTTCCTCGGGTGTTAAAAAATGTAATTTTGGCCAAATTTTTACTTATATCCGGGAGCTTGAAAAATACTTTAAAAAAAGAAAACAACTGCGTACAACGGTAACTACTGCAATTACTGGAATTGTGTGTGTGTGTTTGTTTTAAATTAAAAATCTGACAATCCTAGCCAGAGTTATCCGGCCAGGTCGTGAAAAGTCGTTTCGAAAACGATCTCTCACTAAGTCGTCTGTAACTTGGTCAATTTTCAATATTTGAACGTGAATTTTTTTTCACGTACTCTTGAATATGTATACTTTGAGAAAATGCTTTTTTGAGAAAACGATTTTTTGAACCCGTAACCGTGGCGTCTCGCCTTAAATCCTTTTTCCTATAGCAGAGTCTGTGCATTGACCAAGCGAGAGAGAACGCCTCGGGCGAATGTCCAAACGAGATTTAACCGGTATGAACCCGTGGCAGTCGCTTTTCGTCCCAAGCTGTGCGCACCGCGCTCCCTTCCACCGTCACGAAGCAGCCTCTCTATAAATGCGTTTTACACACAGGATCAAATCTCCCTTCGCCCGCCTTAAAAACTCTCGTCCGAGAAAATACAGAAGAAAAAACAAAAATAAATTTCAAAATTTGTCATCGACAACCCGGAGTTTTTGACAATATTTTCTCGTCCTATTTTTCGATTAATTGTCCATTCGCGCTCTTCAACATTTATCCATATTTCGTTCCATCGCTTTTTCGTTTATTCCATCGTGTCGATTAAATCGATATCGTAATTCATATGTTACGTAGATTGATTATTTCCAAATTCCGCCCAGACTCGAAGCTTTCTGACAAATGTTCCGAACGCCGACAGTATATTGCGCACTCCGTCTGTGCGGACGGAAATTAATTTCCTTTCCTCCTCGATTCATCATCCGTGAGAAGAGAAAAACAGAAGGACGAAAATAAAATTGGTCTATTTTTGTTCGACACTCGAAGTCATTTTTATTTAATTTTGATTGATGATCGATGATAAGTGATTATTTTTTTCCAAGTGCCTTGATGAAATTGACATTTTAATTATGTTTATATCATTATACACGTACATTCGATTCGTACTTACGATATAAAAAAATATGCTCGATCTTTGATGTATTTCCAATTGAATTCATAAATGCGTGACCGTGTGGGTGAATTATTAATAAAAAAAAACATATATATTGGTAAACGTGCTCTGGCGATGATTGTATCGAAATAAATCCGGAATGGGAGACTGACGTGAGAGAGCCGTTTGGTTGGGCAATCACTGAATACAGTGCGAGAAATATCGCCTCGGGTGTACGAGCACGTGACGCAAACAGGTGCTCGGCTCGCGCGGGTTCGATAGACCTCGCGATACTATCTTTCATTTGAACCGCGTGCGTCTTCCACCACCCCACCCCCTCCCTCCCCTCCACCTCCTCGCCTGAAAACCGCAGAATATACTCTCGGAGCACTGACATGTCCATCAGGTCCATATATCCTCACCTGTGTGCTCACTATTTAACATAATCTCGGCGATCTTCTCGACTCTCTAATATTCAATGAATCGCGAATGTCATTAAAACTTCAGGTGAGCGCTGATCAATAATACATGCCCGCGCTCGTCTAGCTTGCGGCTTGACCAACGATCCCGTAAGGTCAAAACGCATTCGAATCTTTCGCCAGAAAAAAAAACGCCGTTTCTTGGAGTATTTCAATCGTTTATTCGGTTCATTGTTTTATTGATCCAAAGGAAATGATTATTTGTAGGTCGAAAAACTTATTAAAGTAATACATTTATTAAATATAATCAAAAAGTTTCATTAATTTATTAAATATTATTCGTAAGTCTTTGGAATTTATTAAATCTTATTAATAAGTGTTGTTAAAGGGTACTGTGGCGCACCCAAAATCATGGTTATTTAAAAACATTAATTTTGAAGGAACAAGTAAGATGATTGAAAAATCGTTTGGCCTCTTATTTGTATGTACATTACAAAAGTTGTGTACCAAGTTTCATTAAAAAAGTATGAATAATTAAAGAAATTATGAACAATCTCGTGAAGGACCTTTGAACGTGAGGGGCTCAACGGTGTAGTCGATTCTGGCCAGCTGGTTGATCGAAAACAAAAAAAAACTAGTTGTTTGTAGATAATAGTGGCTAAGACTTGACCGAGCTTTTTTTGTTATCGTGTTTCAAAAGCATAAGAAAAATAACATTTTTCAGTTTTTGTTCCGATTGTTCGAGGACAAATGACATCATTATTGTTAATAACTAATGGAAATAAAATTCCAGAAGAAAAACGTCGGTCAAGACTAAACTGATATTACACTGAATCAGTGTTGTTGGATTTTCCTCTTCAATTTGAATTGCCTCAAGCGACTAACTATTTTTTTAAATTTTCATAGTAGCCTAATCCTTTAATTTATTAAATCTTATTGATTTTTTGTTCTATTTATTAAATGGAACAAGCACAAATGCGTTACAAACTACTTTGGTCATTTCTTTGTTTTGGCGTTCAGGGAGAGTATTTTGATTTCTCGAAGACTGCGAGTAGCGGAATAATGATGTTTTTCTTTAATCACGAGGGTGTGGCATAGATGATTCCAAAGTAATGAATCGAGTGAACTTTTCGTAGGAAATATTTACAGGTTTTTTTAAAATACTCACGCCATTGCATTTTTTGTGTATCATATATTTTTAAATTAACCAAAAAAACGAATAAATTATTTCTGCTTCTTGATATATTTGTTTCGGGAACTAGGGAAATAATTTGTATTTTTCGGCAAAGGGAATAAGAAATGACGATAGAAGGAAAAACATCGTATTTTCAATTACGATGCTGCGTCATGATTATTTTGAAATAAATGCAACAATTTTTGAGTGTTTGAATCCTTGATTGTCAGATTTTCAGTGAAACAGATGATCAAACAATCAGATTTTATAATTTGATATTAACAAATCGAGTAAATTTTTCGGAGGAAATGCTTACACCTTCTTTCAATACGCACGCCATTTAAAATATTTTATTCTCTCGTATATTTTTAAATTATCAAAAAAACTGATAAATTATTTATTTTTCTCGATATATTTGTTTTGGGAGCTAGTCGTTTTATGTTTCGGCAAAGGGAATGAAAAATGTTGAAAGAAGCAAAAAAATCGTGACTAGGGTGCGTCATAATTATTTTGAAACAAAGGTAACCATTTTTCGAGGGACCTGCATACCTGCCAACCAAAACTTTTCGGACACTTCAGAAAATTGCAAAACTTTCGATCACTTTGGATAATTTCGAAATTATATTAGGATAATATAATTCATTATACAGGGCTGCATAATATCTTTGGAAAGTAATAAATTAAATTAACTATATTATTCTAACATTATTTGACAATTATCCAGTGATCGAAAGTTTTGCAATTATCCGAAGTGTCCGGAAACTTTTGGCTGGTAGTGTATGTAACTCTGCAGCTCTCTTACGAACACTTTCTATCGCGTGTTCTCGTCGTAGACAAATCGAGCACGATTACTCAGAGGCTGCATATTATTTTGACAGTCTTTATTTCTTCTCCCCCACCCCCTCCTCTCTCTCTCTCTCTCTCTCTCTCTCTCTCTCTCTCTCTCTCTCTCACTCGTGTTTCCTCGTCACATATCTTCTGTGTGCGCTCGGCATAATGTTCATTCGAGCATGTGGGTGAAAAACCTACACTCTGTCACTTGTGCAAACTCGGCAATGTCGACGAGATAAAATATGTATACGTCACTGCAAAACTAGAGAGAGCGAGAGGTCTTGACGAGGCTCGTGACGAGAAAACGACAAGAGAAAAACTTACAACTTCATTTCTTCCGTACCAAAATATCTTGAGGAATCGTAGATCTTTTGACTTTCAGCCCCCACGGTGAAAAAAAATTGAAACAAATCACTGATCCCGAATATCCTAAGAAAAACTCATTCTCATGCCAAATTTTTTGCAGCCGCGAAAAGATCTCTCGAGAGACAAATTGTGATGTCTGATCGCTCACCCCATTTACCACTGAGGACCCTCGAATAATTAAATAATTAATGCTTTGCCGATAAATGAGAATGAGCATTTTGAGCAACGATGAAAAAAAAACAACAAAAATATCTTCAATCGAGATGAATCGAGGATCCGCGACGACAATCTTTCTCGTTCTCTCCATCTCTTTCTCAGACGACAGAGTGCTTGGGGTGAGAGAAACCCAGACACCTGATCAAATTCACGAAGCCAGAAAGGAGAAAATGTGACCCGCGATTTTTTTCTCTCCGTATTTTTATATTACAATGGCGTGCAAATGTACCTATATACATTTGGCGAAAGGTGGTTTTGGAGACATTCGATTTCGAGGAGCTTTCTCACAGTCGCCCGATGCTCGAACATTACGTAAAGCCCAATGTCATAAAATCAACTTTGAATGAACTTACGGAGGGGTTTTCATGATTTTTTTTTAAGGAAAGATTTCTTTAACATCTTTGAGACTTGGAGTAAGTTTTATTACTACTTTTGGCTGTTGCATGGTATTCTTTTTTTGTTAATCTTTAAAAACGGAGGTATGGCACAGTCTTCTAAACGAGTTGCGGCGAACGTTAGACGGCGTGATACGTAGCGTCGGCGGTATTAATTTTTAAAAAACCAACGACGATTTTTCTTTCATTAACACTTGTGCGCAGAATATAAACCAAAGAGAAGTGAGAAACGTTGAAAATCAATGAAATGGTACGCTTTGAAACAAAAACATTGAATTTTCCGAAAAAAATGGCTACATTTTGTAATGAAAAATTCCTTTTTTTTTATTTTGATACATTTAGGGTCATGTTTTACACAATAAGTATAGAAATATTCCTATCAAATTTCATTAGAATTAGTCGATTTGTTTTTAAGTTATGCGTGACGACAGTTTGAACAATGCAGATTAGAAGACTGTGCCATACGTCCGTCATTTTGAAAGATTAATAGATTTAAAAAAAACCATGTATCAGCCAAGAGTAGTAATAAAACATACCGAAAGTCTCAAAAGCAGAGAAGAAATCTTCCTTTTAAAAAAAATCATGAAAATCAACAAATGTTTCCCTCGCCTGTGGTATCTCCCCTCTTCATCGTTTTCATAAAGCCCGTTCGAATAAAAAATTATTGAGGAATTGCCTAAACAGCCGCACGTGCTGATAGTCAACACTGCATAGATAGAACGGATTCAAAACGTTATTTCTGCATGCAGATATACAGAGTCGTCGGGTGATGACATCAGCGAAAAAATGTCAAAACGTCTCGAGACAGAGCGTAGAGAGAAAATCGAGGAACACGACAGGATCGGTGCGAAATAGTCATTGAAATCTTCAATTGCGTATGTAATATGGGAATCTGCAATTGCTAATCAGGCGAATGGTGATTGCGCTTCAGATTAAAAAATTACGTCGGCCACAGCTCGATCCTCGTGTGCGAGGGTAATATCTCAATCGTCCGATCGATTGTCAATTTACATCGAAGATTTACGACCGCGATTATGTATATGCCTCTTATGGGAAATGCTCAACCGCTGCTTGACATTTGCTTCGGATAATGGCCAATAAAACATGGCAAAATAAAAATCAATTTGCTCATACGGCAATTCTTTTTTTTTCGATATTTCATATTCTATTTAAACACGTGAGAAAAATGACGGTGAAGTTCTCGTATGCAACGATCTTATTTTTTCATTTTTATCATCATGCAATTACTGTTCACTTTCAAATTGAGGTCGTACATTTCTAATAACAATACGCCAAAACGTTTGGGGGATTTTCGCTACCTAAGTAGGCCAAAAAATTGCGCGATTTAAAAGAATATATTTCCGTTGCGTTCCAACGATGCAAGTTTCAACATCGTTGAGAAAAGTTATGTGAAAAAATACTTTCTCATTTTGTACATTTCTCTTTTCGAGTTTACGACGAATTCGCTTGGAGAATAAAACTCGAGCAACGGAAACTCAACGTCTTGATACTGTTTCTTTTTTGATGTTTTTCTTTCAACGCAGAATTGTTTCACGGCCGTTAAGCGATGATTAATGGAGTATCCATGAGACAAGGAGTCAAATAACGATATATAGTGCTACGAAGTACACTAGAAAAATAAGAATTACAAGAGAGAGAGAGAGAGAGGTTATGTACGCAAAGGGGCCTCGGACACTTCCCGTTCTCCTCGTAACGAGGCGTCTCACGATGATCTGTACGCCGTTTCGCTGCTCACACAGAGTCTACTTACATTTTAATACGTAACGCGTTTGATCCTTAACTCCGCCATGTTTGACGTCCACTACAACGGTACAGAGCTCGCGCAAACAACGAGTTCCGGTTCGGAATCTCTCGCAAGATAATTAGTGCTCGATATATATATATATATATAAAAGACACTTTTAAGGACATTCTACTTCGAGGACCTTTCTCATAGGTTATTATTATCTCCACAATCGACATTATACAGGGCTACTGGTTATTGGTCATAATCCCGTGAAAGGGTTATAGTACATATTTTCCGCTATCAAATAATAAAGTAATTCTTTATGCAAAAGCGAACAATTTTTGAGATATTATTATCTGTATCACTTTTTAGCGAGAAGTAGGCAACTTTGAGAATTTATTTTAAAAACTGTTGTATGGTATCGAACGTTTTTATTATTTGTAGTTTGAAGACACAGTAACGAAGAATTATCAATAATAAAATAAGAATAATCTGGGAACATTTTTGAATCGGGGTCCGAAACTCTGCAAGTCGTCATCATTTTCGTAATTTCCTTTGACAAGTATGCAGGTTTTATTTTAAAAAATCACTATGTTACTCATGCCTGCGCATAATTGAAAAAAACAACATCACATTACTAGCTATCAAAAGAGGTGCGAACATTATTAGAATTATTAGATTACTGCAGTTTTGGGCCCCCAATTCAAAAATATTTGCAGATTATTCTTATTTCATTGTTGATATTCCTTCGTCACTGTGTCCTCAAACTACAAATAATAAAAAACGTTTGATTCCATACTGCAGTTGGATATTGATACAAAAAAAATATTGTACAAAAAAATGGCAAAACTAAAAAAGCAAAGTGAAGCTGGTTTGATCCTGCTGTGTGCGTGCGTGTGTGTGAAGCACCTCTCGAAAACGTCTTTTGCGATGAGCAATGCCGTTTTCAACCAGATTATCTAATATAAAAAAATCAAACCGTTTTCGAGGATATTAGTTTATCCTATAATAAATCGTAGGCATTTCCTAAATGTCAAATTACAAAAAAATTGCGCATATTCACAGTGAGAGTCTTGATTTTTGCGAAAAATATTGACGTTTTCGTTCATCAAATAAAAAATATACATAAAAAAAAATCCTTCGATCAAGTAGGTATTTTTATATTTAGAAAAAGCCCTAAAAACTTTAGAAAGATCGATGTAGTCGTTTTTTAGATATTTTGCTTACCGACTTTCTCAAACGTACTTTCGAAAGGAAAAAAAACGTTTAAAGTTTCAAACCACGCTCCGAGTGTTCCGACGGGCGTCAACACAACAGCCTGTAAATATGTCAATTTTAATACGATCACCTTGAAATTTCCAGGCGACATTTATAAGATGATATACTGCCAAAATATATTGGTTTTGAAAAACGGGATTTTTCGACATTTACAACTAGACATAATCCCTTGAGACGGCTGTGGACGCAACGGAATTTGGCTTGAATTTAGCGAAGTACGGCTAGGGAGTGATAGGAAAGTCTTCAATCGGCAAAGGTAATACGTAAAAACCCGCACGGGTATACGTTGGACCTAGGAAAACATAAAAATCTATTTATACATGAGGAGCCGGCGAACAAAACCAGACTCGTCCACATTACGTAAAAACTTTTTTTTCCTGTTCTTCAAGCACACCTTTATTAGCTCCCAAAATATGTCGCATCAAATACGGCTCTGAACACCTTAGAGTTTGTTAAAAACTGCCTTTTCAAGCAGAAACGGACTTGGCCATGGCTGGCTGCATGAAGAATTAGTAACAGACGATCACAGTGATGACGATGATGAGATTGAATGCGATTGTTGGGAGCCTGACATGGAAGAGCTTGTGTAGGATTATTAAATTGATAATAAAAACAAATATATTCCATTCGAAGAATCTGTTTTATTTCATAACCGGATATGTCCATAAGATTTTCATTAAAACGCGGAGTTGTCCACGATTCTCGTTAAAAACCGGACTTGTCGAAAGTATACATAAAAATAAACACATGGTAGTTAGTGTTTTTGTTAAACTAAAGCCAGGTCCAGGCTTACATTTTGACAGAGCCTTCACATATTGAAGCTTAACAATTATAACTCGTGTCTATTTGGTTATTTTGGTTTTTGACCTCTCCTGTAAAAAAGTAATTGATGGGCAAGTTCGGTATGTACATGAAGTTTGCATCGTTGCTATCCAACGGTTTCATTTTTTTTTCGATTTTGTTTGGTTGGTCCCGGTGGGCGTAAATATTTTTTATTCATTTTACCATATTTTTTTAGCAACTAGAGCCGAACTGACCAAGAAAAAATAGGAAATTACAAAATCGAAAAAAAAAAATGAAACCGTTGGATAGCAAGGATGCAAACTTCATGTACATAAGTTCGGTTCTGTTCACCAGCTCCTCATATGCGAAGTCATGTACATGAAGTTTGCATCGTTGCTATCCAACGGTTTCATTTTTTTTTTTCGATTTTGTTTGGTTGGTCCCGGTGGCCGTAAATATTTTTTATTCATTTTACCATATTTTTTTAGCAACTAGAGCCGAACTGACCAAGAAAAAATAGGAAATTACAAAATCGAAAAAAAAATGAAACCGTTGGATAGCAACGATGCAAACTTCATGTACATTGCGAAGTCAAACGAGAGAGTGAGACTCGTCGGTCATTTTTGGTTATCTTTCTTCGGGGTGGTAACAAGTGCATGCCTTTCTTCACCAAGTCTGGCGTCCGCAAATAGATGAAATGTTGATTTTAAAAGAAAATACCGATCACGAGCTCTCGCGCAACTTTCAATCCGTTATCTTTGCAGTACTGAGCGAGGGTGAGTTCGGCAACGAGAACGGCGGCAATTCGACCACTCTTCTGAACAAGCTCAAGAGATGCGGAGCGAATTTCTGCGTGGTCGGAAATGGCGCACACGACAATCTCCATCGTCCACCGGATTCCGAGATCTACGAGATTTCCGCGATCTATCTGACCTGCGTTATCGTCGCCGTCATCATCGTCGCCCTCTTCGTCGATCCGCTGTCCAGGTTCGTGCCAAGCTTCCTCTACTCCCCCCATATTCGTTCTCTTTGAGAATATTTGTCGCCCTCGTCCCGGAATCCAACTCGATACTTTTTGTTCATCACGGATTCCTCGTCGGGCTCGAGAATCCTCGCTCGGTACACGATAAGGAGCAAAATTTACGATCTCATAATTCAGCAGTGATGTTATCGTAATGTTTGGTAAAAATGAGAAATGAAACGGAGAAAAATAATGCTTCTCCGGCGTTGTAACAATGCCACACGTCGATGACGTGTTTCCGGGCTCGGAAAGTCCGATAAAAACACGAGCGCCTCTTTGAGTGAAACTAAGGAGTCGTTAATTTCGAATTAGCACACTTATCGCGCGCACCGATTTTTATGCCGCATGCATTTGCGTATCACGGTAAAGCTTTCCTCCTTTTCTTGTTAGTTTTTTTTTCAGGCTTTTCCAACAATTACCGATCGTTATTTTTGCACGAGATTGAACTTTGTATAGTTGAAATGCTATGAAAATGATTATTTTTCAATCGCTCGCATTTCTATTGGCACATCTTCGACAGGAAAATCCCGTAATCATTTTTCGAGACGCTTCTTTGGAAATATAGAGTCTAAATCTGCGTTAAAAGATTTTGCAAAGGAATAATAGCGAGGAAATAAAAATTTTGTAACGAAATTTCAGGACCATATTTTTACTCGATATTTGGAGACTGACCCCACATGGAAATAAAATATATAAAAAATATATCGAAAGATACATAAAACATATATTAAATACATTTTGTACAAAAAGTTGGATATGTCAAGTATAATTTTGGATATGATTAAAAATATATACGATATATAAATATAAATCCATTTAAGATACATCTTAAATATATAAAACATACAAACTGAATGTATGTTTTATATATTTTAAATATGGTTGGTTAAGCAACTTGAGCAACAGATGACGTTGCAAATGAAAAACATCTTCAAGTCGGTATCTCGCGAAGACCTAGCCGCACTAGCCGGAATAAATGATCGGACAAAAAAATTGAAGGTTATGTAATCTCGTAATTCTATTCGATTATCGCTCTCTATGCGAACGCAATTAAGTAATTGACCCGATAATGTTAGTTACTCTTGTAAATCCACACATTTCTCAATAAACTAAAATTGTGTATTGTACCATATGTAGACGATACGAAAGTTAATTTATCAAGTAGAACTAGCTCAGTGGGGAAGGTACCAGCTCATCACTCAGAAGTCCCGGGTTCGAAACCACTTTACGGCGTGTAAGAATTTAAATTTGAACCATTAAAATATTTGAATCGCCAACACCATAATCGTAATTAATGACAAGGAAAAATATCGTAAAAGGGTGCAATGATGTAAATAACGTCATAACAAAATTTTTAAGAATAGTTCAAGTAGAGATTAAATATATCTTAAATACACGTTGAATATATTTTAATAATATTCAAAATGTAGTATGAACTTATTTCAAGTATATTTTTAACGCAGTATGAACATATATCGTGTATATTTTAGGTGTAGTTTAAATGCATTTAAAGTATATTTCAATTATAAGTCGAATACAGTTAAAATACATTTGTAGTATATTTTGAGGGTAATTTGAGTACATTGTAAGTATATTTTCAATATAGTTCGAATATACGTAACCGCATATCCAACATATATATTTTTATATACATTCTGCATTTTTGGACGAAAACTTCGATATCGCGAATATATATTTTAATGCATTTCCCGTATATATTGCATATATCTAATCTATATCTAAAATGCATAATATATATCTGAAATATATTTTACATCCATTTTTAATATATCGAAAAATATATTTTTACATATATTTTATTTCCGTGTGGGACCAGTCTTCGGCGAAGGAGAAATCTTTTTTTTTTCTTTTTGACAAAATGTGACTCGCGCGGAAAAAAAATAATCGCACGGTCGATCGGTTGGTCCTTTTGGGCGACACGACACTTCTTTTCAGATGAAAAAAGTATCAGATTAAAATCGACTTGACAGAACTATGCAAATATAAATACTCGAAAATTCCGTACAATTTTTTTCAGTGGATGAAAAATCTCCAATTGACCAGTAGGTCGATAAAAAGTTCTACGAATTGGATGTTTTTAAACTAAGAAATTCAAACGACTGTAAAAATTATTCAAAAATGAAAAAAAAAAAAATTGGGTCAAGTTTTTCCACATATCGAGAATCCTAAATTTGATGTTCTTATATCAAGTTTAAATATCGTGTCTTATAATTCATACGCAAATAAAAAAATTAATTTCAGTACCAAGATTTTCAGTACTTAAAATAAAAAGATTCCCATTTGGCCGGATGGAGAATTAAAAATAATACAAATTCAATTTTGTTCTAAACAAATTAAAATTACTCGAAATATATTTTTAAAAAGTAACAACTAAAACGTCGATGCCAAGATTTTCTTTAAATGAAAAAAATGTCAATTAGTCACCTCGTCAGTTAAAAACACTACGAAAAAAAAAAGAAATCCAAAACTGAATTAACATTCTCTGGAGAACTAGAAAAATGGGCGACCTGACACAGGAATATCTCTAGAAAAAATGGCCTGCCGAACATTTAAAAACACTTTGATGTTTTTTCAAGCAGGCCTCAACTTTTCTTCATTTCTCTCGGAATATTTTGACCCTGATTTTGAATTAAAGATAACACGACGAATTAAAAAAACGAATCCCAAAGTGAATTAACATTCTCCGGCGAATTAAAAAAACGGGCATGAAGTTCAATCCGACACAAGGCAAGACATATCTCTCGAAAAAAATTGCCAGCTTCAAAAACACTATGGTTTTTAAAAAAACAGACCTCCATTTTTCTTCATTTCTGCCTGTCGGAATATTTTGACGTTCCGCAATTCGTATTGAATAATTAATTTTTTTTGCACACTCGATTCATCTTAAAATTTCGTGCAACGTTCTGAATTTTTTATTTTTGCCTCTCTCTGTCTCTCTTTTTATCACTGCACCGCGGCTATTGATTACGAAACAAACGATCATATGGCGGACGAACTATCCGAGCTAATGAGCGACTATCACGGGAGGATGTGCGACTGACGTCCCCCTCTGCCTCCCCCGCGTCCATCCCCTCCGGCCTTCGTTGCTTCTTAACCACGGGTTTTCCTCTCGGTTTGTTCTCCCGTGCCTGGAATCGGCGACAACCGCGAGTTCGTACCGCCAGTTTTACGCCATAAACATTGCTCTCTTCACTCCCTCTCTCGCTTCTCCTCTCTACATCTCTTTGTCCCTCTCGTTCGTGATTGCAAAATAACGTACATCCGACTTGGGACACGCATCGATGCACAGAGAATCGCGGTTTAAAAAAAATATAATTTCGTCCGTTTTTTTTTTTCATTACGCAACGAAGAGTCGTTCGTACGGAGAATACTCGCCGGATTCGCAGGTATTGAAGTCGCCTCCAACGTGTCTTCGTCCCACGCCCCTCGCTTCTATGCTTAATTTTTTATTTTCCACGATTTGTTGAATTTCAATGGTTTAAACGTAAAAACGCAAGTTTGCCTGTCAATAGGGTTTTCTTTCTCTCTCTTCCAGCCCAATAAATTTCTTTTTTTTTTATTTTCGTTCCGTCCATTTTTGCCCGGGTAATTTGAAAGAAAACTTTTCCCATCGAATATATTTAATTTACCGTATTTTTATTTACTCCAAAATGTTTATTGGAGCCGAAAAAATATTTACGGTTGAAGGACGCGTGTCGTTTCGAATAATCGTTCAAGGGAGGATCCAATGTGGCGGTCCGAAAATGGTCGCTTTTTTTCTCTACTGGATTATTGATTTTAGATTCGGGAACAAGGTATGTTGTTAAATGTTTAAAAAATAAAAAATTAACGTTATCGAGATATAACAGAGCCTCTGTAAAAAAATGTGGTCCAACGGCCGGATCGATAACTTGACAATGGTTGGTCTGAAAATTAAAAATAAAAAAGGTTCACGATCTATATACATGGAGTTCGCGTTGTGCGTAGTCGTCTTTTCGAAGAATTTTTTTTTTTTTTTTCAAAATAGCGGATGTCCAGAAAAAGTGTAATTTTGGCAAAATGTTAACTTTCATTCGGGGACATAAAAAATACTAATTAAAAAAAAACGGCCACGAACAACGATAAGTACTGCAATTACGGAATTCTTTGTTTTCAAAATTGATTATCGGACTAGTAGGATCGAGTTTTATTTGCACAAGTTTTTTACAAAGCTTTTTACAAAACGATATCGGACTATTATAGCTAGAGTTATAATTCCGGCCAGGCCGAGAAAAGTCGTTTGGAGAAAAACGCGATTGAAAGTTTTTCGTAGCGCTACCTGCACTCACTAAATCGTCTGTAACTTGGTCAATGTACAATATTCGAACTTGACTTTTTTACATATATTCTTGAACATGTATTCTTTAAGATGGAAAAAAATCGATTTTTTCGACCCGTTACAGTGGGGTACCGCCTTAATCAAGTGTCAAATCTCTTTCTCTCTCTCTCTTTCTCTCTCGAATGGCATGAAAGACATGCACTTCGAAGCCGGAGACTGTATGCAAAAGCGACTAAAAAAGAAAAGATTGCCGGGATTGCGCGCAAGGAAAATACAAAGACCTGTCACGCTATTGCGAGATCGCATTCTCAGCCTCTGCATCGCTGCAAGAGAAACGTCACAGATGCGTGGTACCGAATGAAACAAATCGAGAAACGACAAATCGAAATACACCACCTGACACAAAACTATCAAATATAAATATCTTCGAGCTTGCATCGTTGTGATGCAACGAAAATTCTGTTTTTTTTTTTTCAAATTCTTATTTCTCTATTTTCTTCATCAGAGCGGGGCTGCAGATTTTCCATAACCATCCTAAAAAACGTTGGAGTGTTTCCGTAGGCTAATATGCTGAAAAAAATGTCGGGCTACTAAACTTTCATTGCATTCCAGCGATGCAAACTTCAATGTCGTTGATACATCGATAAAGGCATCAGAGAAAGGATAGTCGAGATACGTGACGTTGAAATTCGCATAGTTGGAATGCAACGAAAATTAATTTTTGTTGCGGAAAACTTGTTGAATTGTTAAAGTTGTTGAATTTGTTAACTTTAACAGTTGAATTTGTTAAAGTTGTTGAAAATTAATTCTCGTTGCACAGCTACATTTTTTGCTTGGTGATTGGAGGCTGGGAAAATCGCTCAAACTTATTCTCTTTAGAAGTTAACGAGCTGAATACGCAAGAAAAAGGCTTTGGATAGTGATGAAAATGGAGAAATAAAAAACTAAGACAGAAAGAAGATGATTGAGTCAACGTCAACAAGTAGCCTGCTACACGAGTTATACGAGTAACTATATATAGGTTTGGAATAAAAAATAAGAGAAAGGAAAAAATTCACCTACGCTGGATAGAGGTGTTTTGCGGATGAATTTTGTATATGTGGGTCGTGTGAGAGATCGGGCACACGAGGATGCTTCTGCGTCCCGTATGGACCCTGACCAGCGCAACTCGCCGGCCACTGCAACTCACGCTGCCCGACCGTCTGCCATATGTCACGCTGTATGAGTGATTTTCAAGACTCCACTCCGAGGACTGTTTTCGTATTGGGCCAACGTCTTCCAAATTCCTTTCGGATGTACCTTTCGGTGACACACTTATTTCCGGCTACTGTTTTAACACACATGGTCAATTTGACCCGGATGGTACTTCATGTACATGCCATTAACGACTCTTCGGTTGGTTTTTATTATTTTCAATCAGGAATACACTTTCAACTCAATATGCCTGCATAGTTAAAAGTGGAAAAGAATTAAATAAAATTGTGGATGATTATTGAAATTTTTCAATTATGGAACAGTGAGCATTTGACGGCTCAAATAAAGTAAAAGGGCAAGTAAAGTAAGTAAATAAAGTAAAGACAACGGCCCTGTTTGAAATTGTTGAAAATATCGATTATTTGTTTTCGACGGATTGTCAAAATGTAATATTTCAAAATATACTCTAAAAATGTCAAGTCGATTCGTTAAAAATTGAAGGCGTTGTAGCGTTTATAGGTAGATTTTACGAACCGGCGAACGGTAAACGATTTTTTCGAAAAATTACTCTTTCAGAATCGGTGACCACGATATCTCAAAATCCCGGGACCGACCGATTTCAAATTTTTCGAGCTTATTTTACATATCAAAAAGCAGTGTATCAACGAAAATCGATACTTTCACATTGGAATGCGGGCGTTTTTTTTTTCGGAAATCAATATTTGATTAAATCCTTCGTCCGAGCACTAGATGATTTCGTGCAAAAACTAAATGCATTTGATTTGTTTTATTTCACAGCAGTAATCGCGGCGGAGGACGTTTTTCAAACAGCGCTTTGCACACACCATTCGATCTACCACATTTATCAATATTTTTCAATGCAAAAATTGTAAAAGATACTCATAACCATACTCTACGATCTAAAAAAAAAAAACGAAAAATTGACGAAAATTGCTCTTTTCCCGGCCTCGATGTAAAGGTCACTTCAACAACCGTCCAAGCACCCGAAAGACTCGTTGAAATGAATTCCAAGTACTGTCCCCGATATATCGAGATCAGAGGCTTCGAAATAACCTTTTCACGTATATATCTATTTGTACACAAGTGACCGTCGTTACTACCATTACGCTCGAAGATTTCGCGATCCAAGAACGTTGGCGTCTTCGACCACTTCCGTAAACGTACTCTCTTCTTACCTCATCGCACGATCCTCTCCTTTGATCGCGTCAGCGTGAATCCCGTCACGTTTTCGAAGGAATCTCATCCGGGCGCCCACCCAGCACAACAGGTTTCTCGGCCGCCCAATTTTCCTCAAAAAAACAACAACAACACACCTCGCGGTAGCTCACACTCAGAAAAAAGCTTTATTATGTTTCAATAAATTGGCACATAAGAACATAATTTCTTAGAAATTAATAAACGTTTACTCGTATGGAGACAGTATTTATGTGATTGTAACTACAGAATTTATTCGACGTCACTAAATATGTTTTTTTACGTGCCGATTTTTCACATCAATTAAAAGCCATATTTAAAATAGAAAATTGGAATAAATATTTCCTCAAATCAAATAAATACTACTTTCCAATCACGAAAACCTCTTATTTCGCGACTATGATACTAATGCGCGCATGCGCACTTTGCCCTTCAACGCGACGGGCCCGACAGCAGGCCGCTCGTCAGATGTAGCTCACGCATACGTTTGCCATGTAGCTTTTTCCTATGCCAATGCTTTTGGCACAAGTGTCAGTGTTGCGTTTCGGAAGTGAGAAACGCGAAAGTGAGGAATGATTTGAGTGTAAGTAAGAATATAAAGTGAGAAAAAAACGATCAAGTGAAAAAATAATGACGGACGAAATGACACAATTCCTCGAAGAAAACCAGCTGGGGGATTATGAAGAATCCTAATAGATGTTAAGAAAAACTCTATTTGTCGGATATAAAAGACCTATTTCTTCTAATTTATATATCCTATTAGATGTTAAGAAAAATTCTTAGTAAATTTTAAACATAAAGTTAAATAAAAAATGTTCTTAGCTGTTAATACAATCGTAGTAGGCCGACATACGAATAAGAAAACTTATTCGCCGGGAGACAAAATTCTTTGTCCTTAATAAATCTTTTTTCTGAGTGCAAAGAGGCAACGTGTGCAAATTATTGTAGAATTTTTTTGGAGAGCTCAATGTGGCTAGGAAAAAATAAGATTGTTTTTACTCAAATGCGTTCCAATTGGACGTTCAACTTTCGTTGTCTTTCAGCCGTGGTGTAAATGTTGATTGAGTCCAGCGATGACCGAGCCGCCGGGTGCTCCCTTTATGTTGGATCGTAAAAATCTTCCGGATGGAAAATTACGCGAGGCCAACCGGACGACCGTAGAAACGAAAACAATTTGGGGTTGGAAAAACCCATTCGAGAAAAAACTTTTGTCGGTTGCACGTCCTCGCGGACTTGGCTATTTCGTCGGGAGAAAGACAATTTTTACTTTTCTCTGACAGAAAACACGCGCGACAATTTGGCGACTGAATGAGAAGCGAATTTTCCATGCGGCGGGGTTTTTTTTTTCTCTCGAAATGTTAACCCGACTTATCCAGTCGGGCGACTCTCTGGCGTCAGATGTCTTCCCCCCGTCCTCGCGTCTCTCGCTCCCTCTCTCGGTATTGATGTTCCAGCGAGAGGAGCGCGAGGATAGGGTTGGCCTGAAAGAGGCTGCGCGCTCTCGCGAAGACCTCGCGCGGGGATATAAAAAAGTGAGAGAGAGAGAGAGAGAGAGAGAGAGAGAGAGAGAGAGAGAGAGAGAGAGAGAGAGAGAGAAAGAGAGAGAGAGAGGAAGAGAGAGGTCGTTCATCGAACTCTCGGTAGAGGCAAGAGCAGGAAACTGGTCCTGGTTCTCCTGGAGTCTCGTTGCACAGCTCCGTAAAGATTCTCGAGATCGACGCGAGGTATAACTGCTCTCTCGATCTAAAAATAGAATCCGTGTCTTCTTCGTCGTTCTCTCTCTCTCTCTCTCTCTCTCTCTCTTTCTTTTATTATCGTAATCATCATTATTTTTTATTATTATTTCTCGTGTGGAATAATCCCACCACCCCCCTTGCCAATTACACGTGGCAATAAACGATCCGAATATTTCTCGGACTCGCGCACATCTATCGAGCGAGTATAATGGCCGCCTTGATTACCCGAGGCAAATGAGGAAGACTCTTTTATGAATTATATATCTCCTGAATCAATTATCTCGCGTAATAATTCGCGTTGTTATAGCCTCTCTTCGTCCCGAATACCCTCCGCGATTTCGAGTCGACCATTTTTCACACGTGCTCGATTATGTTGATTCTCTCGCAACTTGGAGCTTTCGTCATCGTCGAATTAAACATGACTTGAATTTACCCATTCTTTGTCCTCTTCTTCTTTCCTTTTTTCTTAACGACGGAATTATTGCCGGGCGTGAATATTGTTTGCTGCATTTTTGTTCTGTTTTTACGACGTCTCCGTAAGGCGGCAGGACAGAGAGCCCTGCTGATCCCAGCTTCGCCGATTTTAGGCTCGTGTTGTTTCAAAGATTTTTTACGTGTTCTGGAAAATGGATTTTATTCCTACCTTCGTACTGAGGATCGCAATACCGAAAAAAAAATGTTTAGTCGTATATCGCTCGAAGCCAGTGAATCGGAGAGCCATGATTGATGGGTTACATTGAGTACCTGCCGAAGAGCTTCCTTGTAAATGCCGAAGCGCATTGCGGCCCACTGTCCTTTTAAAAAGGAGATAGGACCTTGTCAGGTTCCGCTTGATCGATTCAGCCGACGAAAAGTTCAGGAATATTTGGAAACGTTTATATTCCACTTAGCAAAGATTTAGGAAAAAGGCGTCCACCTTTTTCAAGGCTATTTCGCTCGGGTGGGAGAAGAACATTTCCCGAAGCGGTGGATGCCAGAGCATCCGATTCGCAAACCCTATCGGCTGAATGTCAGCCTGAATAAGTCAGTCTGTGGCACCAGAGACTCAGAAGAATATGGGGCCGTCTATAGCGGTACGGGTTTTCCACAGCTTTCCCATGCCCTCGGCCAACGCGGTATAGTGGAGCTTAAGGGGTTATGCCTAGTTGTCAAAGTCGAAAAATCGCCTCTTTCGAAACTAAGATATTTTGACAGTAAATCATCTTATAAATGTTTGCTGAAAATTTCAAGGTGATCGGATAAAAGTTTATAGACTTGTAGGCTCTTGTGTTGTCGTTCGAAACTTTAAACGCTTTTTTCTCGAAAGTACGTTTTCAAAGTCGATGAGCAAAATATCTCAAAAACCACTGCATCGATTTTTCGAAAATTTCTAAGCCTTTTCCTAGATGTAAAAATATAGCATTTGGTCGAAGGATTTTTCTTCCGATGTATACTTTCGACTGGATGAACGAACAATGAAAATTTTTTTCGCAAAAATCAACACTCACTTTGGACACGTGCATTTTATTTAATTTTGATATTTCATAAATTCCTTCGATTAATCATAGGATAAACTGATATACTAATTTTTTGACATTGGTAAACTTGGTTCAGAAGAGCATTGCTCACCGCAAAAGACGTTTTCGAGAGGTGCTTCCCGAACATCGGCTGTAAATCGGTTATAATTAAATATTTTTACCCAAAAAAATCACAGTGTTCTACAGACGATATTTTTTCAAAAACCTATTTTTTGTAGAAACTTATCGTGACGATTTTCTGAAAAAATGAGCTGTTTTCGAGTGTTACAATTACCGAAATCCGGGTGGGGAGTGATAGGAAAGGCTCCAATTGAGAAGGGTAATACGTAAACACCTGCAATTGTATACGTTGGAATTCAGGAATAAAAAAAACGAAATATATATACATTTTTGCTTCCTCTCTTTTCGAATT